>PVJC01013355.1:0-38148 GCA_004026665.1 Murina feae | reverse complement strand
TCTCCCTTCCTCTCTCTGAAATCAATAAAAAGAATTTTTTTAAAAAAGAATGAAATCTTGCTATTTGTGACATCATGGATGGACCTAGAGGATGTTTTGCTAAGTAAAATAAGTCATACAGAGAAAACCAAATACCACATTATTTCATTTATATGTGGAATCTAAAAATAAAAACAAACAAACAAAAAAACAGATTCATAGATCCAGAGAATAAGCTGATAGTTGGGAGAAGGGGATGGGTAAAAAAGGTGAAGGTGAATAAGAGGTATAGACCTCCAGTTAATAAAAAAAAAATAAGTAAGCCATGAAAATATAATATATAGAATAAAGAAAATAGTTAATATTACATTAATAACTTTGTATGGTGATAGATGGTTATTAGACTTATTGTGGTGATTACATCATAAGAAATATAAATGTTGAATCACTATGTTGTATACCTGAACTAATATAATATTGTAAGTTAACTATACATTACTTTTTTTTATTGATTTCAGAGAGGAAGGCAGAGGGAGAGAGAGATGGAAACATCAATGATGAGAGAGGATCATTGATTGGCTGCCTTCTGCATGCCCCTTAACTGGAAATCGAGCCTGCAACCTGAGCATGTGCCCTGACCAGGAATCAAATTGTGACCTCCTAGTTCTTAGGTCAATGCTCAACCACTGGGCCATGCCAACTGAGTCAATTTTTTTTTTTAAGAATCAAGGACAATGGAAGCAGTAGGCTACATCTACTCTGCTCTGCCCTCACCATATCAGGGAATTCTGTTATGCTCCAGGGGCCATGCTTCAAAGACAAATTACCAAGATGAATAGAGACCAAAGGAGTTACCAGTAGAGTAACAGATCATGAAATCATGCCATGAACTTTAAGAAATAAGGCAGAAGCTAGGACCGACTGCTTTGGCTACAGGAGGATTGAGGGGGCCACAACAGTTGTCTCCAAAAATTTGTAAAACTACCCAAATATGCAAATGGAACATCTACAGGACAGAACTGTGTTGAGTGAAGGCTTCAAGAAGTACAGTTTTACCTGAACCCATCCTCATAATTAGAGCTGTTGGAAGATGAGTTGACTCTGACATTTGTAAACTGTGTTCAAACAAAGGCTTAACAAATGGTTAATGGAAGTATAGTAGAAGGAATTCATATGGGAGTGAAATGGACTATATGGTTTTAGGATTATTTTTATTTTGTTTAATATATATTTATTGTTGAAAGTATTACATGTTTCCCTTTTTTTCCCTTTGACTGCTTCTAACCTCCCCCGCCCTCTGCCTCAAGCCTTCAGCATAGGATTTTTTTTTTAACTTGAGTTTCATACTTTGGACTAGGGACACAGTATGACAATTCTCACCTGATGACCTAGAGTTATTGTAGAGAATAAAGAAGTCAGAAATATTAGGACAAAACTAAAGGAGATCTTGGGTTCTAAGGTCTCAATCTTTTGGTCTTCGTTTGGGGTTTGAGGACAGCCAGGCCACTCTTGAAGTTAGGTGGAAGCTCAGCCTTTATGACAGAGTCACCAGATCTTAAACTTTACCAAAGACTTTGAGTTTAAGGAAGTAACTGGCCTTAAGATATACTTAGTCCCACCACCAGAACTAGTCCAGCAACTGAAACAAAACTGTGCCTCTTGGAGGGAAGGGGGTGAGGATAGGGAATAGATTAATGGATCCTTCCAACCATGAAGGAAAAGCAGCAGATGCTGGGGAATAAGTTCATGACTCATGATTCTTAAACCTATTTGTAAAGAATATTGTCTCCAATCCTACATAATAAAGAGGGAATATGAAAATTGACCATCATGCCCTTGCACAAGATGGCCACTCCTATATAGGCACAAGAGGGCTGGCTCCATGCAGGCACAAGATGGCCACCATAAGATGGCTGGCGGGGGAGGGCCTGCAGGGAAGGGCAGTTGAGGGCAATTGGGCCTGTAGGGGAGGGCCTATTCCTGTGGGCCTAAACCAGCAGTTGGACATCCCCTGAGGGGTCCCAGATTGGAGAGGGTGCAGGCTGGACTGAGAGACACCCCTCTCCCCCAGTACACTAATTTCATGCACCAGACCTCTAGTGTTATAATATTAGATTAAACAACAGTAGATGCTTTCTATTTCAACTTTAAATAAATACTTCCTGCCTGACCAACATAGTTCAGTGGTAGAATGTGGACCTATAAACCAGGAGATCATGGTTCACTTTCGGGTTAGGGCATGTGCCCAGGTTGTGGGCTCTATCCCCAGTGTGGGGGATGCAGGAGACAGCCTATCAATGATTCTCTCTCATCACTGATGTTTCTATCTCTCTCTCCCTCTTCCTTCCTCTCTGAAATCAATACAAATATATTTTTTTAAAAGAAATGGTTCCTTATTTAGGTATAAAAATGAATTTGCAAATGAATATTTGAAAAAATCATAGAAATCTAACTATAAAAAAGAATAAATAGATTGATAATGTGGCTACATCATGGAGAACACATTAAAATTCAAAATAACCAAAAAAATCATACTAACATAATTTTTTTAAAAAAAACAGAGAAAGTAATAATGACAATGATGGCAAATACTGTGTGTCAAGCACTTTTCTATGCAATATACTAGTATATGTATGAACAACTTTTATTCCTACAATCCTGATATAGTTACTATTACAATGTCATTTTTATAGAGCTAAACTAAAGCACTGAGAGATAAAGTAATCAAGGTGAATACAACAGAAGGGTACTATATTAAAGCAGAAAACAAAAAACGCACAAATTCAAATTGGAAACTAAAAAAGAAAAAGAAGGGAATGCTAAAACTTGGTGATGCTAAGGGCATAGGAAAGCAGACAATCATATGCTAATGGTAAAAGTATAAGCTGATATAGCATTTCTGGAAGGGAATTTGGGGATAGGTGTAAGAAGCCTTCAAAATATGCATTCTCTTGTTCAATCTAGTAATCCCACTTCTGGAACTTTTCCTAAAGGAAAATAAGTATGTGAACAAAGGTTTCTCCACAAGATTATTCATCATATCAGTGCTTATAATAGGAAACAAACTGTTTCAGTAAATATGAAAGCTAAAAATACTAAAATGCAATGATATCTCTAAAAATGATATAATAAATATATCTATACTCATGTAAAGATACTCCTAATATTTTCTGAGTGAAACAAACAGAAAATTTATTCTGGAAATGTATGTATCAAAATAAAAATGATAGTTTAACTGAATAGTGGATTAATCAGTCAAAATTATTTTCTTTCTTTGGTGTTTTCTGTATTTTTAGACATTGTGACAAGAAATCTATATAAGAAGAGTAGTTAAGAGTGCAGTTAAGAGTGGGCTCTGGAGCCAAAATATCAGGCTTAAATCCCAGCTTTACTGTTACTCAATGTGTGACCTTCAGTAAGTTACTTAATTTCCTCATCTGTAAAATGGGAATTAAAATGATATCTACTTCATAAGGTTGATATGAGATTTAAAGAAATGAATATATGTAATGCACTTAGAATAGTACCAGCACCCTGGTAAAAGAATTAGTAAATATTATTAACTATAATAAAAAAGTATAATATGCTAATTAGACCAGATAGTCGAACGACCTTCCCAACGTCATTCTGGATGAAGCAGGCAGGCAGGTGAGCAGTTATGGGCAATCAGGCAGGCAGAGTAGTTAGAGGCAATCAAGTAAGCAGGTGAGCAGTTAGGGGTGATCAGGCAAGCAAATGAGCAGTTAGGGGCAATCAGGTGGGCAGGCAGAGGTGGTTAGGAGCAATCAGGAAGGCAGGCCAGCAGTTAGGGGCGAACAGGCAGGCAGGTGAGTGATTAGGGGTAATGAGGCAGGCAGGCAGAGTGGTTAGGGGCTATCAGGCACGTAGGTATGCCAGTGGCTAGGAGTCAATGGTCCCAGATTGTGAGAGGGTGCAGGCTGGGCTGAGGGACCCCTGCCTCATGCAAGAACTTCAAGCACCAGGCCTCTAGTCTATATATATAAAACCCTAACATGCAAATAGACTGAATGGCGGAACAACCAGTTGCTCTGATGTGCACTGACCACCAGGGGTGTGCGCGGAACATAGCAGGTATTGGCAGCAGGCAGCAGAGCATGGAACACGGCAGGCATCAGCCATGGCAGAATGGTGGAGCAAGTGAGCAGGGGCACCAGACCATGGCGGGGCACCAGTCACTGTCATCGTGGTGAGCCTCTGGTGGTTACCAAAAATTCTTTGCTCCCGTGGGCCATAGTCCCACCCAATGCTCGCACTCACTGCTGGCAGCAGAGCCACCACTCACACCCACTGCCAGAACTGGAGCTGCCACTTGCACCTGCTGTTCGCGCCCGGCACCAGCCCCAATCACTTGGCACCATCAGTGGGTGCAAGTGGCGAGTATGGCACCGATCGCCCCTGAGGACTTTTCCACCTCCCATTGTTTCTGAGGGATGATCAGGGCAGCAGTCACCACTTTCACCTGCTGACAGCGCCAGCCCCACTTGCACCCGCTGTTGGCACCAGCCTGAAACACTCCACACCAGACCCGGGACCACACCATCAGCATGTGGAAGCAGCAGCAGCAGGAGCAGGGCTGTTGGCAGACAGGGAATGGGGGTCCACGGCAGGAGGGGGTGTGGAGGATGGGCCGAGAGTCACCCCATGTGCCCACTGCAGCCTCACGGCCCATAGTTTTTTTCAAGGTGCATGAATTCATGCACTTGGCCCCTGTTTGTTTATAACATTAAATAAATGCTCAACCGCAGTAAAAATAATATCACCAGCCCTGGCTGGTGTTGCTAAGCAGTTAGAGAGTTAGCCCACACACTGTAGGGTCTTGAGTTCAATTTCTGGTCAAGGGAATATATGGGTTGCAGGTTCGATCTCCAGACTGGTCAGGGCAAGTCAGGGAGACAACCAATCAATGTGTGTCTCTCATATTGATGTTTCTCGTCCTCACCCCCTCCTTCCCTCCCTCCCTTGCTTCCACTCTCTCTAAAAACCAATGGAAAAAATATCCTCAATGAGGATGAACAACACCAAAAAAAACTATCATCAACCCAATAGTATGATCAGACAGAAAATCCTCAACTTTCAACCTATCGTTCACAAATTTTCATAGATAAGAACAAAGCAACACTCCACTTAAAACAAGAAAATAATAGTCAACTTTGTTATGAAGAGATGGTATAGGTGGTTACATACACTCACCATTTTTTGCGGGAAACGAGTAAACTCGTCATATTGCTTTTTATACCAAAGTGTGGGAGACGAGTTTTTTCCAAAAATGATGAGTAGAGACAGATTCCATCAAATATGGAGGGCCTGGCATTTCAACAATGAAAAAGTGCAAGACAACTCAGATAGACTTTGCAAAGTCAGACCATTATTGGATTTCTTTCTTCCCGTTACGACATGATTTGGCAGGAAAATGCCAATTACAAAGTACTCATTTTAGTCTCAGAGAATACCTATTTGTTGTGTCTGTGTCTGGTTTTTGAGATATTTTATACTTTTAAAACTATTATTAGCCACATCATGTCCAGTTAGAAAACAGTAAGTTTAAAGTAAAATCTAATCTAATAAAAGAGGAATATACTACTTGTGTCACTTCACTACATCCCAAACCATGCCCATCAGCCAATCAAAGCAACTATATGCAAATTAACCCAACCAAGATGGCGGCTGGCAGCCACAGAGCTATAGCAAACAGGAGGTTTTGTTGCCCCGGCGATAGAGGAAGCAGTCTGCCTAGGCAGGCTGTGGCCTCCGCCCAAGGCAATAAAGTTTCAATTATAGAAGATAAAGAAACCCAGATACCTGCTTCCAGCCAGCCTCACTGGGAGATTGGGTCGCTGAGGGCTGTGGCCAGCCTGCAAACAGCCATCAGCCCCTCACCCAGGATGGCCCCACCCTCATGAGGTGAGGGTTCCTGCTGTGGGACTTGGCCAGCCTGCAAACAGCCATCAGCCACTCATCCAGGCTGGCCAGGCACTCCAGCAGGAACCCCTGATCCACAACACCCTTCAGGGTAAACCAGCCAGCCTCACCCATGCACCAGGCCTCTATCCAATAAAAGGGTAATATGCAAATTAACCCTAATAGCAGAACCACTGCGAATGACTGGTCACTATAACACACTGACAATCAGGGGCAGATGCTCAATGCAGGAGCTGCCCCTGGTGATCAGTGCATTCCCAAAGGGGGAGCTCTGCTCAGCCACAAGCCAGGCTGATGGCTGCCAGTACAGTGGTGGTGGTGGGAGCCTCTCCTACCACCTCAGCAGCGCTAAGGATGTCCGACTGCAGCTTAGGCCTGCTCCCCACTGGCATGTGGATGTTCCCTGAGGGCTCCTGGGCTGCCAGAAGGATGTCTGACTGCCTACTTAGGCCCAATTGCCCAGGTAGCAGGCCTAATCCTGCAGGTGTTCATGCCCCGAGGAGTCCCAGACTGTGAGAGGGCACAGGCCAGGCTGAGGGAAGCCCCCTGAGTGCACAAATTTTTGTGCATCGGGCCTCTAGTCCTATCTAATAAAAGAGTAACATGCAAATTGACCATCACAAGATGGCTTCCCCTATGTGGTCAAAGATGGCCACAAGATGACCAGCAAGGGAGGGCAGTTGGGAGGGACCCAGGTTTGCAGGGGAGGGCAGCTGGGGGGGGGGAACCCAGACCTACAGGGGAGGACAGTTGGGAGGGACCCAGGCCAGCAGGGGAGGGAAGTTTGGGAGGACCCAGACCTGCAGAAGAGGAGAGTTGGGGGGACCCAGGCCTAAAGGAAGGACAGTTGGGCGGGACCCAAGCCTGCAGGGGAGGACAGTTGAGGGGGGGACCCAGGCCTGCAGGAGAGGACAGCTGGGGGGGACCCAGGCCTGCAGGAGAGGACATTTTGGGGGGACCCAGGCCTGCAGGGGAGGACAGTTGGGGGGGGAACCCAGGCCTGCAGGGGAGGACAGTTGGGAGGGACCTAGGCCTGTAGGGGAGGGCAGTTGGAAGGGATCCAGGCCTGCAGGGGAGGGCAGTTGTGGGGGACCCAGTCCTGCAGGGGAGGACAGTTGGGGGGGACCATCCTGGCAGGAGGAGGGTAGTTCGGGGCAATCAGGCCAGCACAGGAGCAGTTAGGTGTTGATCAGGCTGGCAGGGGATTGGTTAGGGGCAATTGGCAGGCAAGAGGTCAGGAGCCAGCAGTCCTAGATTGTGAAAGGGATGTCCGACTGCCCGTTTAGGCCCGATCCCACTTGGGATCGGGCCTAAACGGGCAATCAGACATCCCTCAAGGGGTCCCAGAGTGGAAAGGGTGCAGGTTGTGCTGAGGGACACCACCCCCATCCCCCACTGCCACTCCATGCACGAATTTCATGCACCAGGCCTCTAGTATAGTAATAAGAGGCATAGGATTATAATGGAAATAAAAAGAGAAAAAAATTTAACGAAGTAGTGGGAAGATGATGAGAAGTTACACATACAGGTGACACTTGAAAAATACCAGGCCTATTTGATCTGTGATAACCAGCAGCAGATGAGGAAAAGTGAATAAGGACAATGAACAACTTAGAGGATATGGCCAGATGATGAGCATCAAAGCTGCACATCTGGCAACCTAATGCTCATTCATTGTTACTGAGTGTTTGTTTGAGAACTTAAATGCCACACGTGGTCAACAGGCTGCAAATGAAACCTTTCTTATAAACCATTGATGAGTCCATTGATCAAGGCCTTGTTTGAATCTGCCTAATTTCCTTATGGAGTTGAGAGCACTAAGGAGGTTTCCCACACTAACCATGGAGAAAATCAGGCAGACAGCTTTCAAAGGCCTCAGTAGGTTTGCAATGTAGACAAAACCCATATTTGGGGGAAAGATGTCTGATAGGCTACATACTAATTGAGAAAACAGGATGGCTAGTTTCAACTTTTCAAACTTACCTTTTGTGGAAATGCACTTGAAAAAATGAAGCTTAAGACTATCTTCAGAATACTGCCATGGCTTTATTTTTCATTTTATAGCTAATCCTGTAGCCTATATTATTTTTTTCATGTTTAAAATAGTGTAATATTGCCCTGACCGGTTTGGCGCAGTGGATAGAGTGTCGGCCTGAGGACTCGAGGGTCCCAGGTTCGATTCTGGTCAAGGGCATGTACCTTAGTTGCAGGCACATCCCCAGTGGGGAGTGTGCAGGAGGCAGCTGATTGATGTTTCTCTCTCATTGATGTTTCTAGCTCTCTATCCCTCTCCCTTCCTCTCTGTAAAAATTCAATAAAATATATGTTTAACAAAAAAAATAAAATAAAATAGTGTAGTATCATTCTGATTTATACGCAAGTGGACTTAAAAACAACTTTTTTTATAAGTGGAGGGACTTCTAAATTTAGCCTCACTGAGGTGCCCAGAAACATTAGAAATAAGGAAAATAAGACCAGGCAATGCATAATTATGCAGTCACCTGAAGGAGTCAGAATGGTTCTCAGGCAAACACTCAATTATCACTATACTAACTATTTTAACATATCAAAGAAAAGAACAATTTAGACAAAAAGCAGTATTTAGCCTAGAAATAAGAGAATTATTGAAGCAGTCTGGCAGAGTCTACCTTGACATTGTCCAGGAAAGAGGAGATGAGACTAATGGATTTTGAGTATTCTAGCCTTGTTGATAAGGCCAATACTAATAGAGAGATGGTAAGTTGGCAAGTAACCAACAACAACATCTTATGTTAGGCTGATTCCATTAATATGAGGTTTATCTAACTCTTCCTACTCTGTTTACTTAATCAACAAACAACCACCAAATTATGATCTGGCTTTCTATGTAGAAATCCTTACAGAGACATAATGCTACGCTGATAAAGCTCATGATAAACCTGGTCCTTATGACCACAATTTCACATTGTATGTTATTAAATTGGCTAACTGCTATTTTGCTTTCTGTCTAGCTGGACAATAGAGAAAATCCACATTAGCCTTTCTCATTGAAATTTTTTAAACTGGCATTCTTATTTTATAAATCAGTCTTCCTAAACTCGGTTAGTGCGAGTCAGCATTAAGAAACTAGATCCACTCTTCTTCTGTTAGCAATGCAAGATGGAGGAGCCTGACTGTGCGCAAAGATAAATGAGGCCATCCTGCGCAATCACTACTAATATTCCTGGCTAGCGATACCCTGATATTGATAAGAAAGCATCCTACATTTCTAACAGACATAAATCAAGAATTCTCTCTGTATTCAAAGATGTTCATTTCTGGCTCCACTGAAAGATTCCTAAATTGGAAAGGTAGCAGTGTAAAGCAACAAATATGATCCTTTGATTAGCTATATGTCATAATCCTTGGAAGCGCAAGGCTGAGGGAAAGAGAAGTGGTCAGAGCCGTATAACTTCACGAAAGAATGCCCATAACTAAGTAGACTGTGGGTTCCAATTACCACCACTTTTTAAATA
Organism: Murina feae; assembly: GCA_004026665.1. Classification (NCBI taxonomy): domain Eukaryota; kingdom Metazoa; phylum Chordata; class Mammalia; order Chiroptera; family Vespertilionidae; genus Murina; species Murina feae. Next base: position 28,735 of record PVJC01013355.1, on the reverse strand, counting down.
TGGTGTACTCCTTGGCACTGGTTTAGGAACACTGAGAATCTGACGAAATTTATTATGATTCCCTACCGAATATATAATAGCACTGCACGTTGTCCATGATTGTTCTTGACCACATGGAAACTACTATGCCAAGTTATAAAATGCTATCATTCTCTTTGAATTGACTGCAGAAACTTTACAGTAAGTATCAGTCCCATAGTCATTTGAATGACTTAATCTAACCATAGAGATCTTTCATCCTTTCTTCTGCCTCCCTGAGACCCGCTTCTGATGTTAACTAACCAGAACAACTGACCCTTTCATTAAGTCAGATTTTTTTTTTCCCACTACAAGAATGCAAGTAACTAACTAAGCTCCTCCAGAGGTTCACAGAAAGGAAGCAGTTAAATGATAAAAATGTGAAATGTTATGCAGCAAGCTGTGTACAATTAACCAGAATTCAAATATACACCTTGTTCCAATCCAAGCCATTTATCAGATAAAAATAGTCTGCTACAAGAATGTCATGATTAATGAGGTGAGACTCTAGCTAATTACTGTTTCCTCCAGAAGTAATTAGGTTGGCATTGCTAATCAAGATGAATGAACACTCTGACCCGCTTTTTTAAATGTAAAACTATGAGCCGCGACTGCAATAACATCATTTAGTTCAGGCAATGTAGTCTCTATTAGGCTTGTAGTTTGATTAAATTCTTTTGTTACACCAGGCTTTCCACACATGAGCAGATGAATGCTGCGATGTTCAAAGAGTTTTCACCCTTAATTAAAGACTGAAAAGGCTTGTTCAATTCACAGGGCAATACATAGGACAGCTCTAAATTGATAGTTTTAAGCGGAGAATAACGAAGAGTCTTAGGGCTCGTCCAGCTGTGAGAGGTTTCCTTCTCCCACTGTAATTCCACTTATTACAGTTGAGAAATGAATGTGAAACACTTTTATTATATTTTATTAAACAGCTTTTTGCATCTCATCCCAGCCCCTTTTAAGGAACACAATGCACAGACCTGTACTTATTTTTAAATGCAATTAATATGAGAGGGAAGGAGGATAGCTGTCGATACCATTAACGGAACAAACCGCAGCGTGGAAGGCAAGTCTATAAAAGCAGGCAGGGCCCGCGCCGCTGATTTCCGCAGGTTACATTAGAGCGGCTCACGTTCCATACCAATGGCGATGGTGACGTCAGACAGTATTTTCTCAAGATGTGAGCGTATTTCATTGTCTTTCAAGCAGAGGGGCGAACTCCTTGATCAGCAGCTAAATTTACATCAGATAAACTGTGAATATGCTCTCTTGTTCCTCTTTTACCAAAAATGTCAGTACCTTTGCCCCTAAATTAGTTTGCTGAAGGCTTGTCTCAGATCTTGGCAACTTTTCACTTCTACACACTTAATAGATTTCCTTCATCTGCCTCCCCCACCTTTACTTCTTCACAAATTTTTCTATAGTTACCCCCAAAGAGTGGGAATATCCTCTCCACGCTTCCTATGCCAGTTGGTTTATATTTCCACTTGCCAGGTTGGGAAATCCTATTTTTATATCTTCTACTTAATTATATTCCCAGTCTAGAATGTGCTGTCTCCTGTTTGATTGACATGTTTGGACCTCCTGCTGCTTTGTTTTTCTCTGTAATTTTGTATACAGGAGGATAAAAAAATCTTAAAAGTTGACACCTTGTCTAGGCCTAGGAGTCACTTTCTTTTTCGGGGTTTTTCCTTGTAAATTTTCATAAATGGCTTGTCGTATTAGTAATTTTCATTTTTTTTTAATTCTGTCTTCATTTAGAAAAATACAAACGTGACTGACCTGCGGGTCCTCCAGTGTCTGTTCTCCTGCACGCCTTTTTGACAAGTAACAGAAGCCAGCCATTCTAAGACCATGCCCGACAGAGACACAGAGATGGAAAATGGGCCGCAGAGGTGCACAAAGGCTCATTGTGCAGACAGAAAGCCGAGACACCAGCGCCTGCAGCACCAGGATAGGTAAATGTGTCAGGACATGCCCCGCTGCGCGAGGGTAATTGTCAGGGTGTCATTATACACGACACTTCATTCTCTTCCCTAATTTTCCAGTTGGGTTTTGAATTTGTCATAGTTCCGTGTCATTTACTTTACTCCATCATTATTCTACACCAGGCTGCTTTTATCAAATGTGGCTCCCCTCACGTCTACGGCTAGTGTTAGATTTCATCCTAAGATGTTGTATTAAATAGCTCCCAAGCTTTTTTAGACTTGTCTCTCGGGTTCTCTCTTTTCCTTGGTGCCTGTCTGTTTAGCACAAGGATAGCTCTCGTTCTGCCTGATAAACCCAAGCTGGTATCTTGTGCTTGCTGCCATGTGTTATTTAATTAAAACATGTAGTTCTTTCTTGGTCTTCTAAATTGCTCTGGCACCATAGTAGTTGCTGAGACTCAGGGCAGAAGTAGGACTTACCACAGGGCTTTTGACCTTGATCTAGTCTTTTTAGTTTCATAATTTCTTTGTTTTATTATATAGTCTCAAATCTCAGGAAAGAATTAAGGATAAACTTTTGAATACAGGTCATATCAGGGAATCCAACATATATTCCTAAGGAATATATACAACAAATTCTTATTGGTCTTAATTATACATTCAGATAGAAAGATCCTCAGAAGTTTTCTATGAAAGTATAATGACTTTAAGCTGGGTCCACCACTGCGAAATTGGTTGAATTTACATAGCAAAAAATGAAGTTAAATATTAAACACGGAGCAGAATATCTATCAATAAAGTAATTCACAATACTTTCCCTTCTTTATTCTTTTTAAATATCAACATATTTAACTGAATTATTCCAACGCTCTACCTCACCAGTTTGTTTTGAAGATATTGTATTGAAAACAAAAGTTAATCTAATCTTTCTTAGGCTCCCTATTCATTTTTTCCCATTAGAGTTCCTTTGTTTCTTAACCCAAGACTAAGTTTTGTGATTCAATTTCTTAATTATAAGCCAGGATTGTTTAACTGACTTATCCTGAATTCTTAAGTGTATAATCATTCACTAAAATAACAGTAATTGAACCTGAGTCACAACCTCCAGGAGTGAGCAGGAAAGAAGAGCCCATTCCGGCAGCAGTGGTAAGTTTAGAAAGTCTGAATCTCTTTCCTCGCATTATTATTTTAGGGGTGGACTAAGAATAGACAAGCAGTGGTTTCTCGAGTAAAACAGGAGAGTGAGGAAGCCAGGAGTTTTGTGCAACACCAACTTACCAGGGCCAAGACATGAGCCCAGCCAATAGCAGGGGTTCCAGCAGTCAAGCAAGGCAAACATCCAGAAAGAGTGGTGAATTCTATCTTGATTTAGCCAACTGTCAGCACTAGGGTTGCAACAGATGGTACTAGGTCCTAGCACAGTGAATGGAATCCAGGGGACCCTTGATATTTGGAAGTTTTAAGATCAATCATTTCTAATCTAAGGCCATCTATCCATTTCATAACAGTCACAGGGAAACAAGAAATAGAATCAAGAACAGAAGGCACAGCAAGGGCCTTATCACCTTGCTGAGGTTCAAGAGCAGGGCCCCAGAACCCCGGAGAGAGACTATATGACAAGATCAAAGACACCACAGCATTAGCCCAGTCCTAGGCACTGGAGCACACAGGAGAAGAAAAGCTGTGACTTACAGAAGCAACCCAGAGGCCAACAGACCTGCAGAGGCACCATAATCCTTCATTCCACAATCATTTAAAAATTCTCTACAATGTGTACTACAAAAACGAGGCTTCTAGCCATCATGGAATTTATAATCGAGAGATCAAAAAAAAGTCACTAATAATAATAAAGTATGAAAATGTTATAATGCAATAATAGCAGGAGTCCCTAACCTACTATGAAATGGGGAGAAGAGGGTGTCGGGAAAATCTCCCTGAAGGAACTCATGTTTAAGCATATGCCAGATTCAGAGTCTGATCTCCTGCAAAGAAGAACCTGGGAAAAATTTGGAGATCCACATTCAACCACATTCACTAGATCCATAAAATGGAGTATGATAGAGGAAGTTGGGAAAATATACATTATTTATTACCAACTAGGGATCTGACCCTAAACAATTATGTGGAAATCTTGATCCTAGTGAACTCATGTAAGCAGAGAATCATACATTCTTCCTGGATGATAAGCGACTTAAGCAATGCAGACTCAAATATGGCAGAATATGTCCCATGGATCACGAGCCCCATAGAATAATCCATGTCAAAAGGAGTATATGGTCAAGTGCCTTTGGAAAACTTTGAATACTTCATTAGCATCTCTTTGAAAATCATGAATCACACTATGTTTTTAATTAAATGTATGTTATCAATTTATTCAATTTTAGCTATATTTTTATTATTTAAGTATTTACATTAATTTATTTAAATATATAAACAAATAAGGACATATTAATTAAATATATATTTAAGGCATTAAAGAGATTTACAGTTGAAAAATGTGTTTGAATTGTGTAGCCATGGTAATTCACAAATTAGTTAACCATCGAGCTTATTTTTATGTAAAAACTATTAATATTCCTTGGAATTAGTATTCTATACATTGTACTTTAGGAAACTGTTCTAAACCAGGCATCCGGAAGCTTTTCTATGAAGGGCCATATAGTAAATAGTTTAGGCTTTGGGGCCTGAGCAATCTCTGTTATAACTAACCAGTTGTGCCATTGTAGTGAAAAAGTAGTCATGGACAATATGTAAATGAATGGAAGTGGCTGTTTTTCAATAAAACTGTAGTTACAAAAACGAGTATTAGGCCAGATGGGGCTCACAGGCCAGAGTTTGCTGCACCCTCTTCTTGACCATGACGCATTATCACAGGCCTTACACCAAAGTTTTTCCTTAGCCATCCAGTGACTTGTGTGCTAACAAGGAAAGAGTGATAGCCAAGCTAAGTAGAGACAATCTTAGATCTATAGTACCCAAAGGGAAAATCCCAGAAAGAAAAACTCAACACGTAAGAGAAAGCCCATTAATGTATTTGCCGAACACACAATAACTCCATCTGTTAGTACCATGGACTAATCATGTCCTTGCCAGAGCCCTTATCGCAGTGGTTCTCAACCTTTCTAATGCCGTGACCCTTTAATACAGTTCCTCATGTTGCGGTGACCCCCCTCCAACCATAAAATTATTTTCATTGCTACTTCATAATTGTAATTTTGCTACTGTTATGAATCATAATGTAAATATCTGATGCGCAGGAAGTATTTAAGCAACCCCTGCGAAAGGGTCGTTTGACCCCCAAAGGGGTCTCAAACCGCTGCCTTACGAGCATTTTCCTGCGTAGTGTTTGTGGGCAACAAAACAAAGACTGGGGAGAAATAGCAGAGTATACTGAAATTCATAGAGTCAAAGCACAGCTCATTTCCACTATCACAAGAATCTGTGTCTCAATGTACTCTTATAATCACGCCCACTTCTCTCCCCTAACCACATCTCCTGCTTACGTCCTAGCAACCATGAATCTGTTCTCTAGTTTACTTTTATCACTTCAGGAATGTTAAGTAAATGGAATCGTGCGGTATATAATCCTTTGAGTATTGGTTGTTTTCACTCTAACTCAGGAGGTTTATCCAGGTTGTTGGATATATCAATAGCTTATTCCTTTTCATTGTTGAATAATATTCCATGGTATAAATGTACCACCATTTGTTTAGCCACTCACATTTTGGTTAGTTCAGTTCCTGACTACTACAAATAAAGGTGCTGCGGACACTTACATAGAGGTTTTGTGTGTGAATATAAATCACATGGCCTAACTTAAAGCCACGAGAGAAGTCCTCCCAGTCCACTCTGAGCTCTGGCAATGGATAGAATACATTGCTACATTGCTACAGATGAATGAAATTTAGAGAGCAGTAATTCAATCTACCACAGAAGTGGTACCTCCAGTTCTCAGCTACTAAAAATAGTGGAGAAAAAGTCTTTCCTCAGTGTGTTCCCCTATACATTTTTACAGAGTTCCCAAAGGATATGTACCCAAGAGTGGGACTCCAGGTCATAGGTCAGAGGCATGTTTTCCCACACACTGACAGGCTGCTTCCACAAAGACCATGCCATTAGCACTCCCATAGGCAATATAAGGGAGTTCCTGTCTCTTCCATTCTTGCCAACCCTCAATATTCACCCACCAGTGTTACTTTTTCTTTTCTGATATATGAAAAATCGTATCTCATTGTTGTTTCAATTTGAATATCCTAGATTACAGATGAGTTCATAAACGTGCTACCATTTGAACTCTATAGTCTATAAATTGTCTATTCATATGTCACTCATATTTTTTGTTTGGTTTATTTTTTTCATGAATTCTTTCTATATTTCTATATTAAATTTTTGTCAGTTTAAGATGGTATAAAGGTTTTTTTCCCCATGCTATCATATGTCTGTTAATATTGTCTGTAATGTCCTTTACTGAACAGAAATCCATAATTTTTTATTCCCTACTAGAGGCCCAGTGCATGAATTTATGCATAGGTGGGGTCCAGCCAGCTTAGCCCGGCACCAATCAGGGTGGATTGGGACTGGACTTATTGGGAGGAGGAGATGGTGGGAGGTTGGCCAGCCAGCTGACCTTCCCCAATTGGGGCCAATGAGGACTGGGCCAGCCAGGAGAGAGGGGCCACGGGCAATTGGCTGGCAGGCCCTGCCCCCGAATGGGGTTGGGGGGGCCAAGCTGGGGCCAGTGGCTGGGGGTAGGGGCCAGAGGTGGTTCTCTGGCCAGCCCCTCCTCTGATTAATGTGTGGGGAGGGCTGAGCAGGGCTAGGCCAGCTGGGGGGAGTGGCTTCAGATGGTTGACTGACTGGCCCTGACCCTAATCAGAGTGGGGGGCCAATTGGGGGCAGAGCTGGCTGTGGGGAGTTGCCGCAGGCCTATCGGGGTGGTGGGGGCCAATCTGGGTGGGGCCAGCCATGGGAGAGGTCGTGGGTGGTTTGCCACCTGACCCTGCCTCTGATTGGAGTGGGGGGCCAATTGGGGGTGGAGATGATCTGGGGTGGAGCTGGGCAGGGGGAGGGGCTGAAAGAGGTTGGCCAGCTCTGCTCCCTACTGGGGTAATGGGGGTGATCAGGGGTGGGGCCAGCTGGGGGAAAGGGCTGTGGGCTGATTGGGTAGTGGGAGACTATTGGGAGAAGGGCTGGCCAGGGGAGGGGCTGCAGGAGGTTGGTCAGCCAGCCAGCCAGCCCTGCCCCCAATCAAGGGCAGGGCTGGCTGGGAGAAGGGGCCTGTCACAGTGGTGGGGGCCCACTGGGGGTGGGACTGGCTCAGGGGAGGGGCCATGGGAGGTTGGCCACCAGCCCCACCCATGATCGGCTGGTTCGCTGGCCACAGTGGGTGTTATAGCGACTAGTCGTTCTGGTATTACTGCATTCTGGTCGCTGGCCTTTTATATATATAGATGTTTCACTTTAAATTCCAGTGACTATTTTGCAACAATCAATTTGTACTTCTTAATCACTTCACCTCTTTCATCCAGTTCCCTAAGCTCCTGACCTCTGACAAAAACTTCTTCATTTTCTGTGTCGGAGTCCATTTATTTTGATTTTGTTTGTCCATTTATTTTGTTCTTTAGATTCCATATATAAGTGAAATTATATGGCATTTGTCTTTTTCTGACTATTACATTGAGCATAAATACCCTCTAGGTCTATCTATACTATTGCAAATGGTAAGAATCCATTCTTTTTTTTGGCTAATATTCCATTGTACACTTTTTATCCAATTGTCTGCTGATAGGCACTTAATTTGCTTCCATATCTTGTGCTATCTAATCTAATAAAATCGTAATATTGAAATTGACCATTTCTTCAGGATGCCTAAGCCATGCCCACCAGCCAATCAGAGTAACTGTATGCAAATTAACCCAGCCAAGATGGAGGCCGGCAGTCACGGAGCTGAGTAAACAGGCAGCTTCCGTTGCAACAGGAGTAAAACTGTTTCCCGGCCGCCTGGGCTTCTCTCGGCTCCAGGCAACAACATATTTGCAACATTGTCTCAATTATAGAAGCCACAGAGCTGAAATCAACAGAAGGCTGCGTTACCTTCCTAAGTCTCAGCTTAAAGGAATAGTGTATCAATTATAGAAGATAAATAAACCCCAGAAACCTGCTTCCAGCCAGGCTTGCTGGGATGTTGGGTCAATGGGAGCTGTGGGCAGCCTGAAAGCCTGAAAACAGACCTCAGTCCGTCACCCAGGCTGGCCAGGTACCCCAGTAGGGACCCAAAACCTGAAGGGACTGTGGGCAGTCTGAATGTCTGAAAATGGTCCTCAGGCTCACACCCAGGCTGGCCACACCCCAATGGAATGAGGGTCCACACTGGGGGGCTTGGCCAGCCTACAAACAGCCATCAGCCCCTTACCCAGGCTGACCAGGCACACCAGCAGGTGGAAATCCCCAGAGGGGTCCCAGACTGCGAGAGGGCACAGGTCAGGCTGAGGGACCTCCCAAGTGCACAAATTTTTGTGCACCGGGCCCCTAGTTATAAATAAGGTTGCAGTGAACATAGAAGTGCATATATTCTTTTGAATTCATGTTTTGGGTTTCTTCGGATAGATCCCCAGAAGTGTAATCACTGGGTCAAAAGGCAATTTCATTTTTAATTTTTTGAGAAACCTCCCTTCTGTTTTGCATAATGGCTGTACCAATCTGCATTCCCACAAACAGTACACAATGGTTCCCTTTTCTCCACACTATCGCCAACACTTATCATTGTGGATTTATTGATGATAGCCATTCTGACAAGTGTGAGGTATATTTCAGTGTAGTTTTAATTTGCATTTTTCTGACAACTAGTGACACTGAGAATCTTTTTGTATATCTATTGGCCATCTTTACGTCCCCTTTGGAGAAGTATCTATTCAGGTCCTCTGACCATTTTTTTTATTGAATTGTTTGTTTTTTTGGTGTTGAGTTTTATAAGTTCTTTACAAATTTTACATATTAACCCCTTATTAGATGTATTATTGGAGAATATGCTCTCCCATTTAGTAAGTTGCCTTCATTTTATTGATGGTTTCTTTTGTTGTGTAAACATTCTTAATTTGACATTTATTTTCAGAAATCCATAATTCTGATGTAGACAAGTTCATAAAATTTCTATTTGAATTCATCTAGAATCCACTTTTATAAGTGGTGTAAGAAAGGATCTAGCAATATTTCCCCCATTTTAGTGAGCTTATACTCCACTGATCAATTTGCTTATTCATGAGTCAGAGAAAACTATTTTCAATAGCTATATAGATGATTTAATATCTTGTAGGACAAGAATCTCCATTTTTATCTTTTTCAAGTTTTCTGTAGCTATTTGTACTATTTCTATACTATACATTTTAGAATGTGTTTGGCAAGTTCCTAAAATATCCAGTTGGAATTCAGCATTAAGTTTATAGGAATTAAGGAATTAAGTTTATAGATTGAGAATTAACATCTTTACTTATCCTCTTGTCTATCCACATGGAATATCATTTAATTTTTCTTTTATGTCCTTTAATAGGATTATAAATTATTTTATGCATTCCTTGATAGTTTTATTTATAGAAATAGCACATTGTTTATTGTGATGTATAATACTTTATTAAAATTTTAGTTGATTATTGATGATTTGAGTAACACTACTGATTTTTGTTAAATCTTTTATCTAGAAAATTTGCTGAACTCCTATTAGCATTATTTCCAACAGCTATTTTTGTTGTTAATCTTGATGGATTCTGTATGAAGATTATTATATCATTTGTAAATAATAAGAACTTTCTTTTAACCCTACTCGCATACATTTTTATTGTCTTGTAGAATTAAATGTAACTTCCAAAATTAGGTTATTTAGTTGTATTGACAGTCTTTACATTGTCTTGTTAACTTTAATGAACACATACTTGAATTTTCTCCAGATGTATATTTTTCTAAAACTTTTCAATATACATCCTTTATCAAACTAAAGAAATCCCTTCCATTCCTGAGTTTATAAGATTTTTTAAATTACATGTCATTATTAAACTTAAATGCTTTTCCTGCATCTATTAAGATGACAAAATTTTTCTTCTTTTGTTACATATATGTTGTAAATTATACTGTTTTCTGATAGTAAACCACTATGGCTTTTCTGAAATCCTAATATATAAAAACACTGGGTCTATCACATCCACAACAACCAGGAGTCTCAACTGTTCACCAGGCTGCATGCTCAGCAGGCAAGTAGGCTGAACTGCTGACCTCTCAGAGAGAGGTAGTGGCAGGGCTGATCAGCAGTGGCAGCAGCTGGTGAGGTCCGGATAGAGAAGCAGGGTAATCTGATTACCCTGCTTCTCTCTCTCTTGCCAGCAGCCAAGCTTCTCTCTCTCTCCAAGAGGTCAGCAATTCAGCCTTCCTGGGGCAGCTGCTGCTCAGCCAGGCCTCTATGGTCAAGCCTGGAAATAGGCCTGGATATGCTGACTGGCATAGAAACTGGCCAATCAGAACCAAATCTGGGTGAATTGCGAGGATCCAATGGCTGCCTAGGAGGCAGAGCTTTTGATGCTGACTGGCATAGAAACCAACCAAGCAGAACCAAATTGGTCAGCAGAGGAGGGCAGTTGGGGCTGAGATCAGGCCTGAAGAGGAGGGAAGTTAGATATTAACCAAACCAGCAGGGGAGTAGTTAGGGGGTGATCAGGCTGGCAGACAGAAGCAGTTAGGTAGGCAGGCAGGCGAGTGGTTGGGAGCCAGTAGTCCTGGATTGTGAGAGGGATGTCCAACTGCCACTTTACAGGCCTAAACCAGCAGTCAGACATCCCCCAAGGGGTCCCAGATTGGGCAGGGAGCAGGCTGGGCTGAGGGACACCCCCCTCCAGTGCATGAATTTCATGCATCAGGCCTCTAGTAAAATAATAATAATGTACTTTGATGCATTGTTGGATTTAACTAGCTAATATGTTACTTAGGATTTTTACATCTATGCTCACACACTAAATGGTGTATATAGATATATAATAGATATATATACACATATATATCTACATTATGCAGTTTTAAAATTAACGTTAAAATTAAAAGGAAATAAACAAACAGAACAGAAACAGACTCATAGATACAGATAGCATTTTGATGGCTGCAAGATGAAAAGGTGTTGAGGAGATGGGTGAAAAAGGTGAAAGGATTAAGAGGTACAAATTGGTTGTTAAAGAATAGTCATGGGGTTGTAAAGTATGGCATAGGAAATATTCAATAATATTGTAATAACATGTATTGTGTCAGACAGGTATTAGATTTATAAGGGTGATCATAAGTTATATAAATGTCTGATCATTTTGTTGTATATCTGAAACTAATATAATACTGTTTATCAATTGCAATTGAAAAGTAAAATGTTATTTTTTTTTAATTAAAGACACCAAGCACTGGAGAAACAGGGTGAGGGAGAAATAACCCTGGTGGGATAAAGAGGGTGAAATGGAGATCTTGCAAATCATACCCTGAGCTTGAATCAGCTCAGCCTTCTAACACCCACATTGAATGAAGGTTTGAATAAACCATAATGGTGCTAAAAATATATATTAAAAATAGAATCCTATGTAATCCAGTATTCTCACTTCTGGGTTTATATCTGAAGGTAATAAAATCACTATATCAAAGAGATTTCTACACCCCTATGTTTATTGCAGCTTTATTTGCAATAGCTAAGACATGGAAACAACCTCAGTGATCATCAACAGATGAAGAAATAAGCTTGGTATGTATGTACAATAGAATATTATTCAGCCATAAAAAGGAGAATCCTGCCGTTTGTGACAATGTGTAATGACCTTAAGGGTATGAATTTTGCTTACTGAAATAAGTCAAAGAGAGAAAAATACTGTGTGATTTAACTTATACGTGAAAACTTTTTAAAAATAACTCAGAAACAGAGAGTAGATTGGTGGCTATCAGGAACAGGCATTGGGTGAAATGAGTGAAGGTGGTTAAAGGGTACAAACTTTCAGTTATAAGATGATATGTCCTGAGAATATAATATACAGCCTGTTGCTATGGCTAATAATGCTGTATTGTATAATTGTGAGTTACTAAAGGAATAAATCTTAAAAGTTCTCATTATAGGAATCCAACATGGCAGCCGACAGGACAGCAGTGAGCAAGAGTGTGTGAGTGAGGGAGCAAAAGGGGAGTGCATGGATGTGTGGGGTGTGTGAGTGTATGAGTGAGGTACAGTTATATTCCACAGGATTTTGAGGGCTGGCAGACCAGGCTCCCCTAGCCTCTAATACTGCTGAAGTCTCTCCGGGGGTGGCCAGCTCTGCCACAGAGGGAGAGCTGCTGTGACTGGGAGTCCAGCCTCACCTCCACCAAGGTGCTCTCAGATACCATCCAGCATCCTACAGCCACACTGGTCAGGGACCTGCTGCCTCAGCTGCAAACCCACGAACACCAAGACTCCAGTCTCCCAGGCCACAGGCTCCTAAAATGTTTGTCGGGGGGAGACAAAAGAGCAGCCGAATAAGCAGACATGTCCTGCACCTTCTCATGAAGCAGATAGAAGAAACAACTAAATCAAATAACATCATCCCGGAATTGGTGAATTAAACACAGCTGGTGAGACAATCCCTGGCCAGAAAGGACAGAGGATGCCTGGAGAATATAGTCTCTGTTGGCTTACTCATATATCTAATTTCCGCTCCCCTGCTCCAAATCCACGCACCCTTCTCTTTTCTCTTTCTTCACTAGTCAATTTTTTTTTTACTATTTTGTTTTTTACTTTTTTTCTTATGCACTCATTCTCTTTCTACCTTCTCTACACTGAACCGTGGCCATTCTCCCATTCATTCAATTTCTTTAACTTACTTTCTGGAAATAAGCTCTGCCTCTTCAGATTCAGTTCCCCTCTTTTTGCTGGATGTTTGTTGTTTGCATTTTTTGGTTTATTTTTTTGTGGAGTTTTCTCCCCACATATATATACTTTTTACCCTTCTTTTTTCTTCTTTTTCTTTTCTCTCTTACCTTTTTTCCTTTTCTCAATATCATTTCTGCACTCTTCTCTCTTCCCTAATTCTCTTTTCTCTGGTGGTCACATTTATTGGGGTTATTGGAGTTGTGAATACATTTGTGTTTTGTTCCTTCTGTATCATATCTTATCAAGTTGTATTTTGTGCCTTTTGGTCAATGTGGTAGAGAATGAGCCACATAACCAGACACCCTGAGAGGAGCAATACTGGGAAGACAAACAAACAGCCCCAATACAAAAGAAAAGGTGGAATCACCAGAAAAGTAAGTAAATGAAAATTGATGCAAGCAATTTGTCAGAGAAAAAATTCAGAGCAATGCTCATAAGGACACTACATTAAAGACACCCTGAATGGATGAAAATAAAATTCAACAATATGTGTAAGAATCAAGAGGAAATGAAGAACCATGAGGAAATAAAGAATGACATAGCTGTAAAAAAAGAACACAATAGAAAGCAACAACAGTAGACTAGAAGAAGCTGAGGACCGCATCAGCAAGCTAGAAGACAAGGTAGGAAAAAACACACAAACACAGTAGCAACTGGGGGAAAAAAACACAAACTTAAAAAGCAGCAGGGGAGCCTAAGGGAGCACTGGGACAACACAAAACAAAACAACATCTGCATAATATGGGTGCCAGGAGAGGAAACTGAGCAAGGAATAGAAAACCTGTTTGAAGAAATAGTAACAGAAAACTTCCCTGATATTGGGAAGAAAAAGCTCACACAAATTCAAGAAGCACACAAAGTCACAAACAAGATGAACCCAAAAAGTCGACACCAAGACACATCATAATTAAATTGGGAAACATCAATGACAAAGTAAGAATCTTGAAGGCTTCCAGAGAGAGACAGAAAGATATCTATAAGGGATCTCCCATTAGACTATCACCTGGTTTCTCAACAAAAACACATCAAACCAGAAGGGAATGGAATGAACTATACAAAGTGAGGCAAAAAAGGGACTGAATTCAAGAATACTATACACAGCAAGGCTATCATTCAAAATTGAAGGTGAAATAAGAAGCTTCACAGACAAAAAAGGGCTAAGGGAGTTTATTACCACCAATGCAAGAAATGCTAAAGGGACTACTATAAAAAGAAGAAATAGGAAGGGAAAAAGGAATATAAGAATAAAGAATAAAAATGGCAACAAACAAGTACCTATCAATAATAACCTTAAACATAAATGAATTAAATGCGCCAATGAAAACACATAGGGTAGCTGAATGTATTGGAAAACATGACTCATATATCTGCTTCTACAAGAGACCCACCTCAGAACAAAGAACTCACACAGACTGATAGTGAAGGGATGGAAAAAATTTTTTCAGGTGAATGGAAATAGAAAAAAAAGCTGGGGTAGCAATATTTATATCTGACAAAAGAGAACTCAAAGTGAAGGCCATAAGAAGAGATAAGGAAGGCCACTTCATAATACTAAAGGAAGTAATTCAACAAGAGGATATAACTCTGGTAAACATATATGCATCCAATGCAGGAGCACCCAAATACATAAAAAAACTTCTGGAAGATATCAATGGAGAGGTCAACAGCAATACAGTCATAATAGGGGACTTTAATACCCCATTGACACCACTTGGATAAATCCTCTAAACAAAAAATCAGCAAAGAAACATCAATCCTAAATGACTCACTAGATCAGATAAAATTAATTGTCATCTTCAGAACTTTCACCCCAAAATTACAGAATATAAATTCTTCTCAAGCGCACATGGGACATTTTCAAAGACAGACCACATATTGGGTCACAGGCAACATCTCTTCAAATTCAAGAAGATAGAAATCATATCAAGCATCTTCTCAGATCACAATGGCATAAAATTAGAAATCAACTACAATAAAAACAATAAAAACTATCAAACACTTGGAGGCTAAATAGCATGCTATTAAACAATGATTGGGTTTCCAAAGAGATCAAAGAAGAAACAAAAAGCATAAAGAATAAAAATGGTAACAAACAAGTACCTATCAATAATAACCTTAAAGGTAAATGGATTAAATGCTCCAATCAAAACACATAGAGTAGCTAAATGGATTAGAAAACATGACCCATATATCTTTTGTCTATAAGAAACCCACCTCAGAACAAAGGACTCTCACAGACTGATAGTTAAGGGATGGAAAAAATTTTTTCAAATGAATGGAAATGAAAAAGAAAAAAAGTTGGAGTAGCAATACCTATACCTGACAAAAATAGACCTCATTTAAAATGAAAACACAAAAATCCAAAATCTATGGGACACAGTGAAAGCCGTCCTGAGAGGGAAGTTCATAGCTCTAAGACATACTTAAAAAAAATTAATTAACTAATTAAAAAATGATAATAAATTATCAAACCCTACAACTCAAAGAATTAGAAAGAGAGCAACAACAAAAGCCCAGAGTAAGCAGAAGGAAGGGAATAATAAAGATCAGAGAAAAAATAAATGGCATAGAGGCCAAAAAGACAATACAAAAGATCAATAAAACCAAGAACTGGTTCTTTGAAAGGAGAAACAAGATTGACGAATCTCTAAACAAGCTCACCAAAAAACAAGGAAAGAGGACCCAAATAAATAAAATCAGAAATGAAACCTACAACAGACCCCACAGAAATACAAAGGACTGTAAAAAAAAATACTACAAACAACTCTACTCCAACAGATTGGAAAACCTAGATGAAATGGACATATTCTTAGAAAAATATAAGCTTCCAAAAATCAATCAGGAAGAATCGAAAAACCTGAATAAGCTGATGAAATTGAAACAGTAATTAAAAATCTTCCAGCAAATAAAAGCCCTGGTGTGGACAGCTTTACAGGGGAGTTTCACAATTCAAAGAAGAACTAAAACCTATCCTCCTCAGACTATTCCAAAAAAACTCATGAGGAAGGCACACTTCCAAGCTCTTTCTATGAAGCCAGCATTACCCTAATTCCAAAACCAGATAAAGACAACACAATGAAAGAGAACTACAGGCCAATATCCCTGATGAACATAGATGCAAAAATCCTCTACAAAATTCTAGTAAACTGGATCCCGCATTACATTAGAAAGATCATACACCATGCCCAAGTGGGATTTATTCCAGGAATGCAAGGATGGTACAATATCCACAAATCAATAAATGTGATACATCACATAAAGAAATTGAGGGACAAAAGTTGCATAGTGATATCAATTGATGCAGAAAAAGCATTTGAAAAAATCCAACACCCTTTCTTGATAAAAACTCTCAGCATAGTGGAAATAGAGGGATCATACCTCAACATAATAAAAGCCATATATGACAAACCTACAGCCAACATCATACTCAATGGGCAAAAACTAAAACCACTTTCCTCAAGAACAGGAACAAGGCAGGGGTGCCCACTTTCACCACTCTATTCGACATAGTAATGGAAGTGCTAGCCATAGCAATGAGACATGAAGAAGAAATAAAAGCATCCAAATTGGAAAAGAAGTAAAACTGTAATTTTTTGCAGATGGCATGATATTGTACATAGAAAACCCTAAAGACTCCATCAAAAAACTACCAGACTTGCCCTAGCCAGTTTGGCTCAGTAGATAGAGTGTCAGCCTGCAGACTGAGGGGGACCCAGGTTCAATTCCTGTCAAGAGCACATGCCTGGGTTGTGGGCTCAGTGGATAGAGTGTCAGCCTTCAGACCAAAGAGTCCTGAGTTAGATTCCAGTGAAGGGCACTTGTTGGTGTTGTGGACTTGATCCTCAGTAGAGGGCATGCAAGAGGCAGCCAATCAATGATTCTCTCTCATCATTGATGTTTCTACCCCCTACTTCCTTCCTCTCTCAAATCAGTAGAAATAAAAATTATTTTTAATAAAACTACCAGACTTAATAAATGAATTCAGCAATGTATCAGGATACAAAATTAACATCCAGAAATCTATAGCTTTTTTATATACCACAGAAAGCGAAACTGAAAAAACAATCACATTTACCATTGCACAAAAAAACAAAACTGAGATACCTAGAAATAAATTTAACTAAGGAGATAAAAGACTTGTACTCGGAAACTAGAGGACGATGAAAAAATAGATAGAGGAAGACATAAACAAATGGAAGAATATACCATGTTCATGGATAGGTATAACCAACATCATTAAAATGTCCATACTACCCAAAGCAATTTATAGATTCAATACAATCCCCGTTAAAATACCAAGGGCATATTTCACAGACCTAGAACAAACTCTCCAAAAAAAATAGATACAGAGACAGAGCAGCATCAAACAGACTGTCAAATTACAGCAACAAGGACAGGGAGGGTTGGTGGGGAGTAACAGATCAACCAAAGGACTTTTATGCATGCATTTAAGAACAAACAATGGACACAAAGCACTGGGGGGCAGGGGAGACTGGGGGAAGGACAGGGGAAAAAAGAGATATATGTACTAATCTTTGTAATACTTTATGTAATAAAAAAATGGGGAAAAAATTACCCTGAATAGCCACAGCAATCCTGAGAAAGAAGAAATGCTGGTACTGGCACAAGAACAGACATATAGACCAATGGAACAAAATGGAGAACCCAGAAATCAACCCAAGCCATTATGCTCAATTAACGTTTGACAAAGGAGGCAAGGGCATACAATGGAGTCAAGAGAGTCTCTTCAATAAATGGGGCTGGGGAAATTGGCCAGAAACTAAAGCAAAAAATGAAACTATATCAACAACTTACACCATACACAAAAATAAACTCAAAATGGTTAAAGGACTTAGATGTAAGATGGGAAATCATAAAAATCTTAGAAGAATCCATAGACAGCAAAATAGCAGACATATGTCATAGCAATATCTTTACCAATACAGCTCCTAGAGCAATGAAAACTAAGGAGAAAATAAACAGATTGGACTACATCAAAATTAAAAGCTTCTGAACAGTAGAAGAAACCATCAATAAAACAACAAGAAAGCCCACTGCATGGGAGAAATATTTGCCAATCCTATCTCCGATAATGGTATAATCTCCAAAATTCACAGGGAACTCATACCACTTAATAAAAGGAAGATGAACAATGCAATCAAAAAATGGGCAAAGGACCTAAATAAACACTTTTTGAAAGAGGACTTACAGAAGGCCAAAGGACATATGAAAACATGCTCAAAATCACTAATCATCTGAGAGATGAAAATCAAAACAACGAGGTACCATCTCACACCTGTCAGAATGGCTATCATCAACAAATCAACAAATGACAAGTGCTGGTAAGGATGTGGAGAAAAAGGAACTGCTGGTGGGAATGCAGACTGGTGCAACCACTGTGGAAAACAGTATAGAGACTCCTCAAAAAATTAAAAATGGAACTGCCATTTGACATATCCCAAGAAAACAGAAACACCTTTCAGGAAGGATATATGCAGCCCTATGTTCATAGCAGCACAATTTACCATAGCTAAGATTTGGAAATAGCCTAGGTGCCCATCAGCAGATGAGTGGATTAGAAAACTGTGGTACAACTACACAATGGAATACTACACTACTATAAAAAAGAAGGAACTTTTACCATTTGCAACAACATGGGTGGAACTGAACTGAAGAGCATTGTGCTAAGCAAAATAAGCCATTTGGAGAAAGATAAATATCACATGATCTCACTCATATGTGGGATATAATGAACAACATAAATAGATGAACAAAAATAGATCCAGAAACTAAAAAATTCTGAACAGACAGTCTCTCTGAACCTCAGAGAGATGGCAGGGGGGCGGGGGGAGATAAGAAATCAACCAAAGGACTTGTATGCATGCATATTATCATAACCAATGGACACGAACACTGGATGGTAGGGATTTGTCTTGGGGGTTTGTTGAGGGAAAAGGAGACATATGTAATACTTTAAACAATAAAAAACAATTTAAAAATTTTTTTAAAGTTCTCACTAAAAAAAAAAAAAGATGGCAACTAAGTGAGGCAATTAATGTATTAAGTACTCTTATTGTGGTAACCATTTCACAATATATGTGTGCTAGAGGCCTGATGCACAAATATTCATGCAAGAGTAGGCCTTCCTTCCCCCAGCTGCCAGCACTGGCTTCCCTCCAGCACCCAGTCCCAGGCTGTCTCACAGGCTTCCCTCCTCCGGCCACCCACAAGACACCCAGGACTCATGCTGGCTTCCCTTGGGCCACCTGCAGGCACCTGGGACCCAGGCTGGCTTCCCATTGGCCCCAGCTTCGTCAGGAAGGACATCCAGAATGACATCCAGAAGATATCTGGTCTAATTAGCACAGTACCCTTTTATTATTATAGATGTTAAATCATTACACTGTATTCCATAAACTTACACAATATTACATATCAACTATATCTCAATAAAAGCTTGGTGAACATTTTCCCACAAATTGAAAAAATATTTTATCATATCCCTCAGTTTGGTGTACCCTACCTATCCATCACTGGCCATGTTGATATGTCCTAGAATTTCTCTGAATTATAATGAAACTAGAGGCCCAGTGCATGAAATTTGTGCACAAGTAGGTGCACAATCAAGGCTTGGGTGGCAATCAAGTCCAATCTGTGGGGCAACTAGCAGAGCAATCAGGGGGGGTTCTTGCTGGCACTCACCTTGGCCAGCCTGGTGCCACCTGCTTGCCAGCCCCACCCCCTCATCACTGCTGGTTGCCTCCTGCAGAGGGAGGCAACTGGTGGGGTGATTTGGCGGGGGAGGGTAGCACCAGCCCACTCATTGGCAGGCCCCGCCCCCCCAGACCACCCTGCTGCCAGTCACCTCCCTCAGCGGGGGCCCCCAATGGCACCCACCTTGGCTGGCCTGGGGCTGGAAGCAGCTCCTGCATTGAGCATCTGCCTCCTGGTGGCCAGTGTGCATCATAGTGACTGGTCATTCCACCAGTGGTTCTGCCATTTGGTTGATCTGAATATTAGGCTTTCATTATATAGGATACTTTTGTTTCTTTATGAAGAGACTTTCCTTATTTGGATCATAATAAATTTTCCTTAGTTATTTATAACCCATACTTCATATATCAATCAAAGCATCCTTCTGGACTTCTTTTCTTTCTGGTATTTCTTCCAAAAGTCTCTTAAAATATGGTCTTCGTGTGTCAAAAATTCTAAGGCCATGTCATGACTAAAACTATATCATGATCTTGCATTTTAAAAGATACTTTAGCTGACTATAAAATTATAGTTTGAACAAACTTAGCAATTAGACAAATCCAGGCGTAAATCCCCATTCTGCCACTATCTCTGTTAGCTTGAACAAATTGCTTAACATCTGTGAGCCTCATTTTCTTCACTGGTAATGAAAGCATGCCAATATGTAATACACAGCATTATCAGGGCTATTGATATCTGCAAGTAAATGAAATGTTATATTAACCAAGGATTTAATAAATGGCAGTTACTTTTTTAAAATATATTTTTATTGATTTCAGAGAGAAAAGGAGAAGGAGAGAGAGAAAAACATCAATGCTGAAAATCATTGATTGGCTGCTTTCTGCACACCCCCTACTGGGGATCAAGCCCACAACCCCAGCATTTGCCTTTGACTGGAATCTAACTCAGGACTCTTTGGTCCAAAGGCTGACACTCTATCCACTGAGTCAAACCAGCTAGGGCAGCAGTTGCTTTTTGAAAAATACTATAGTTTTAGGTAATTTTTCTTTAACACATGGATACTCTATTATTCCATTATCTTCTGGCCTTCAGTTTTGCTACTGAGAAGTTTTGTTATAATGTAACATTTTTAATTTTGTGGATCATCTTCATATCTAGAAACTTTTAAATGTTCATATTTTTCTCTTTGAATTTGATGTTCTTAAATTTTATACCAGTAGGTGTGAGGTTTTTCTTATTTATCATATTTGGTATTCCATAAACTCTTTCTTATAACTATTGTTCATATTTTCTTAATTCTGAAAAACCCTTTGTCATTATTTCTCCATTGTTTCCTCATGTCTCCTGTCTTTCTGAGACTCTACCATAGGCATATTGGCATTTCTCATTCCCCGTATCATAACTTTTTCTTTTATATTATTCTTTCCCATTTCTTCTGTGAAATATTCTTAGAATGACCTTCCAGGTTACTGATTTACTCTTTGCCTATAAACTTCCTTCTAGTTCTCTTTCACTGAAATTCTTTATTTTGTTACTAGGGGCCCAGTGCACAAAAATTTGTGCACTCCGGAGGTCCCTCAGCCTGACCTGTGCCCTCTCACAATCTGGGACCTCTGGGGATGTCCACCTGCTGGCATGCTGGCCTTCTGGGTGAGGGGTTGATGGCTGTTTGCAGGCTGGCCAAGCCCCCTGAGTGGGGTCCCTCACCCCATTGGGGTGTGGCCAGCATGGGTGACAGGCTGAGGGGTGTTTTCAGGCTTTCAGGCTGCCCACAGCTCCCACTGACCCAATGTCCCAGCAAGGCTGGCTGGAAGCAGGTTCCTGGTAATTGATACACTATTCCTTTAAGCCGAACCTAGGCAGGTAACGAAGTTCGCAGCCAGGAATGCTCTTTGTTTCAGTTCCTGAGGCTTCTAGGATTGATACTTTGTTGCAAATATGATATTGACTGGAGCGGAGAGAAGGCCAGCCGGGCCGCAAACAGTTTCACTCCTGCTGCAACGGAAACTGCTTGTTTACTCAGTTCCCTGAGTGCCAGCCTCCATGTTGGCTGGGTTAATTTGCATACAGCCACTTTGATTGGCTGGTGGGCGTGGCTTAGGCATCCCAAAGGGATGGTCAATTTCAATATTATGCTTTTATTAGATAATTTTTTTACCTAGGATTTCTTCTTGGCTCTTCATTATAACTGTGCCTTCATGCTTCATTAAAGTGACCAGATTTAAAGCAGTACACCACTGACCAGGGCAGTTCTTTTTTTTTTTTTTATTACTTAAAATATTACAAAGAGTAATCAGGACTTTTTTTAAATGCCACGAGACACAGGACAAACTGTTAAAAATTGGGACTGTCCCACCAAAAGCGGGATGTCTGGTCACCTTATCCTTCATGTAACCAATAATCTTTAATTTCTTTGAGAAGATTTCTTATATGTATTTTAAATTCTTAATCTGATTCATTAATTCTGATTAGCTTTTGATAGACAGTCCACTTTGGATCCCTCATTAATGAGTTAAATAAATCTTTGACATAGTTTTACCTTATATTTATATGAGAATCACATATTTAACCTTTTGAAAACTCATAATCTATGAAGGTTTTTTCACTGTGATAGACTCATCTGGTGGAATCTAATATACTGTACTAGAGGCCTGGTGCACGAATTCGTACACCAGTGGGATCCTTAAGCCTGGCCTGTAGAATTAGGCCAAAACCAGCTCTCAGACATCCCCCGAGGGATCTTGGATTGTGAAGGCACAGGCCAGGCTGAGGGACTCCAGCAGGTAAGGGCTGGGGAGGGATGCAGGAGGTTGGCCAACCAGGAAGGGATTGTGAAAAGGTTCCAAGTCATGTCCGGCCCATTATCACTCAGTCCTGATCAGCCGAGCCTAACCTACCAGTTGGAGCGTCTTCCCCTTGTTGGTCAGTGCACATCATAGAGAGTGGTAGAGTGGTCTTAGCATATCATTAGCATATTATGCTTTGATTGGTTGGATGGACACTTAGCATATTGGGCTTTTATTATGTGAGACTGTCCAAAAAGTTCACCTTATAAACTCTTTTTTCCCCCCAAGACAATCTCTTCTTGAGTCCTAAAGTGAATCCCAAGAACAATATAAATTTCCCTTCACTGATTCTGTTTTTTATTCTTTTTTTAAAATATATTTTATTGATTTTTTGCAGAGAGGAAGGGAGAGGGATAGAGAGTTAGAAACATCTGTTTTTCATTCTTTTTATTTTTGTTTCTGGGGATCATTCTGTCTGTATTTTGACCAGTTTATGGTTTTGGCCATGTCTTTTTCCACCATCCAACCCAGGGAATAGTAAATAATGGATCAATAGGTCATTCTCAACTAGAGTAGTCTAGAGATTATCATATATCCTATACCATCTATATACATTAGAGGCCCGATGCACGAAATTCGTGCAAGAGCTTTGGCCCCGGCCCCTGCCTGCTGCTGCAGCTTAGGGCCTCTGCCACCTCTGCCTAGGCCCCCACCCACTGAGGCTTTTTCCAGAAGGAAGGACGTCTGGTCTAATTAGCATATTACTCTTTTATTATATATACTAGTGGCCCAGTGCACGAAATTTGTGCACATTAAAAGGGGATTAGAGGAAATATTTTAATATTGCTAATTGCCCTTTCTCTATAATAGAAGTATCAGAGATTAAAGAAAATTAGTAAAACATATATGAAAGTCTTCCTCCTGTCAGAGTCTGGGGTGTACCATGGAACCCAGAGTCAAGTCTTCAACCACCCACGTGCACCTCAAAATCACTCGAGACCCAAACCTGGACGGCCCCCCTTCATTAGGTTAGATCCAGACCTGGCTGGTCACACCCTGTCAAGCCCTGCCAGGTAGGGGTGTGCAGCCTCAGGTCCCCTGGGTGCCAGGGCAGGAGGGCACGGCCTGAGGTCCCCCATCAAGCCCTGCTGGGCGGAGGGACTGGCCTGTGATCCCCTGGGGTGGGGGGCATGGCCTGAGGTCCCCTGACCCAGCACCAAGGCGGAAGGCACACCTTGAGGGCTCCCATCAAGTCCCGCTGGGTGGGGGGCACAGCCTCAGGTCCCCTGGCCTATGGCCAGGGCGAGGGGCATGGCCTGAGGTCCCCCGGCCTGGCACTAGGGAAGAGGGTGCAGCCTGAGTTCCTCTGGCCTGGTGCCAGGGTGGAGGGAGCAGCCTGAGGTCTCCTGTCAAGCCCTGCAGGTGGAAGGCACAACCTGAGGTCCCCTGTCAAGCCCCAAGCAGGAGGTGGGTGGGCGTGCAGCCTCAGGTCCCTGCTGATTGCTCCTTAAGGCTTGTTATGGGAACTTAGCCTCAGCTGTGGGTGCAAATTGACCTGAGTGATGGTCAATTTGCATATTCCCTCTTTATTATATAGGATATTCCATTGTATCTTTATATAAATGATTTCTTTGGCACATGTTCACTTTATATTTGTACAGTTCATATTTTGAAATTTTAGAAACATTTAATTTGACAGAATAAAATCACTGGCATTAAATTTTTGAAAGTCAAATGATCACATATGAAATTTTGGTTGTAAGCAGAGATTGACACAGAATCTTCTCCAAAGAGTTATTGTGTGTTTTTAGAAAGATGTAACCTTAGACAACTTCATGGAGTAGCTGATTTCATGGGGCAAACAAAACCTGGATGTCTAGGATTAAATGCTGATTTATAAGTCATTAAAACCACACTAAAATCAATTAAAAAATGGACTAGAAGCCACTGCACTTTGCTCCAAACAGAAATAACATGCTGAGTAAGCAACACAAATGCTACTCACTCTTCTCCAAGCTGCAAGAACCTGCTGGGTCAGCACCATTACAATTTAAACTCGAGCAGACAACAGCAGTAACAGTCAAAACCTAATGAATAAAGGCCAAAATACTGGAAATTTTATTTTATTTCTCGTTGGTAACTATTAATACAAGGTTCTAGAAAGAGAATAATAACAGTATATGGCATAAAAACAGTATATGGTATAAGCCAAAAAACTATTCTGAAATACATCCTAGAAAGCTATCATAAAAATAAGAGAAATGCCATAAATTCCCATATATCACTTGATATTGATCAAGAGACCTAACCTGAAATTGATTAGAGATTTTGACTGCAAAGGCCTGCAGCAGCCCTAGCAACAGAAGCAGCAGCTGTTTCCCCATAGATGATGACTTCTTCATACTGCTCTTCCCTATCTTTTCCTGAAGTCACCAGACCTCGTTCTTCTAGGCTCATGGAAATACACTAGGTCTGCTGCAATTGCATCCTCGGGGCCCTCACCCTGGCGTTACTGTAGATAACTTCTTGAAGAACTCTTTTGTTATCTCCAAATATTAAACAGGCTTAGCTGGATCTGATAAATAAGTACAAACATTTCCTGCCCTTCTGCCACCAAACAAACACACAAACACTGTTGAAACAAGTAAAATTCCAGAACATGCCATGTCATAATGGAAGAACCATTGCTAACTGAAGATGAGATGCATGTGTAAAAAACAATCTGAGAGCAGGAAACAGTAAGGACTCTCAAAATCTAATTTTTTTAACATAAGGCTTACTTTTCTATGTGAACCTGAGATTGTTACTTCTGGGAATTAATACTTGCAATGCAATGAAAGTTATGAAGTGCAAAAGAAATAGGAGAGTAATATTTTAAGTTAGATTTTTTTTCCCCACAAAGTCAACTTTGAACAGCCTTGGGGGGGAAAATGTTTTTTGTTAGTGTTGTGTTGTGTTGTGTTGTGTTTTAATAAATCTATTATGCTGTGAGTCTATGATGTATTATCATAGCCCCAACTCCTAGCACATGTGGTGCTGAAAATATAGTAGGCACTGGATAATACTTGTTAAAGACATGATAAATTTAACTAATTAATGAACTATTTATAAGTTCTGTGATGATTAGCATTATTTACATATTGGATTTCAGTTAAGGTCAAACATGAAGAAGTGTTCCAGGCCAGAGCTTCTCAAATTGTAGTTTGTACAAATAACCCAGATACCTTGTAAAAATGTAGATTCTGACTCAGTAGTCTGTGGTGGGGCTGAAAGTTGTCTGTGGTGATTAAGACTGAATGTGGAAGATGAGCTTTTCTGGGGAAGCTAGTCAATTCATCTCCTCCCCAAATGTCCCTGGGACTTTTCTAGCTGCTGCTCCAGTGCTGGACCTCAAAGCAAGTGAGTTTCTGGGCAGGTGAGTCTCTGCAGGGGCCCTTTAAGAGAAATGTCTGGGACTCCAAAAGTTCTTCATCTCATTCATAGTCCTTACTGCTTTTCACAGCCAGGTGTTATGGGGATTTCTGTTCTCAGCTATAGAACCCTGAGCTGGGGAGTACAGTGTGAGGTTAAGATCTCTCACTCTTCTGGATGGACCTCCACACCTGAGATATCATCCCTCCTGTTTCTTACCCACCACACGTGCGTGTGAAACCTGCCCAGTCTGCATCTCTACCCCTCTTAACTAGTCTTGAGATGGCTTCTTCTTTACATCTTTAGTAACAGAAATTCTGTTTAGCTTGTCTCCAGGTGATTCTCGGTGATGACTGTTCTATAATTTAGCTGTCATTTTGATGTGGTTGTGGGAGAAAGTGAGATCAGCGGTTACCTTCTCTGCCATCTTGACCAGGAATAACCATAGATTAATAGCAAAGTGGTTAGTGCTATGTGGGGAGAATGCCTTTGAGCAAAATTTATTCATGTTCCCAGAGAAGTAGTTGGATAGGAGTATGAACAAGTTTCACTAACTTAAGGCTAAATAAAAGCCTTAGAAAAAGTCAGAGTTCTTTGGTCTATTCCTAATTTCTGGAATATGCTTTTACAAGTGGTCAGGCAACTGAACATCTGAGATCTAATTGTGTCATGTCTAACAAACTGATTCAATGTTCTCCTTTTAGAAGAGCAGATGGAATAGTCTGAAGACTATGAGAAACCTCTGAAGAAAGATGTGACAGGCTGAGGGACAGACTGAAACTAATGTTTAAAAAATAAATGCCTTCATGAATTAGCAAGGATTTTGCAACCCAGCTCTAAATAAGATTCTCATCATTCTTTAAACAATGCCAAAGTAATTTTCTGGTTTTAAAGAAGAAAAAAATGACAAGAGTTTAAAAAGTTAAATAAAAAGTACTTGGTTAGAAAGAGTTCAGCATGAATTAAACATCAAGAAAAGTGACTTTAGACAGTTTCTTTAAAATTCAGGGAAATGCAAAGAGTATATAAAATTAAGCCCTTACTGGAAGCAAATATTATTATGAGTTTTGATGTATACTATATCTACTATATCTAATCTATTAAAAGAGTAATATGCAAATTGACCATCACTCCAAGACACCTAAGCCACGCCCACCAGCCAAGCCATGCCTCCCAGCCAATTAGAGAGGCTGTATGCAAATTAACCCAGTCAAGATGGAGGCTGGCAGCCACGGAGCTAGAGTAAACAGGAGGCTTCCATTGCAACTGCCTGACTAGGCTGATGGGCCTCTACTCAAGCAACAATGTTTCAATTATAGAGAAGCCACAGAGCTGAAGCAAACAGGCGGCTTCTGTTGTCTACCTAGGCCTCCACTCAAGGTAACAAAGTTTCAATTATAGAATAAATAAACCCCAGAAACCTGATTCCAGCCAACCTCACTGGAATGTTGGATCAATGGAAGCTGTGGGCAGCCTGAAAACTGCCCTCAGCCCCTCACCCAGGCTGGCCACACCCTCATGGGGTGAGGGTCCACACTGGGGGGCTTGGCCAGCCTGCAAACAGCCATTAGCCCCTCACCAGGCTGGCCAGGCACGCCAGCAGATGGACATCCCCCGAGGGGTCCCAGACTGTGAGAGGGCACAGGCCAGGCTGAGGGACCACCACCCCTCCCGAGTGCACAAATTTTTGTGCACCGGGACCCTAGTATGTATATAATATAAAAATAGATAGTACTATGTATATAGTATATATATGTATGTATGTGTGTGTATATGAACAGACACACACATACACACACATACATATACACACTAGAGGCCCGTTGCACGAAGGTTCATTGAATAGGCCTTCCTTCCTTCCCCTGACTGCTGGCACCAGTTTTCCTCTGGCACCTGGGACCCAGGCCTTTGATCCAGCCACAGCAGTGAGGCTTGGCTATTCTGCTCCAGCTGCAGTGGAGAAGCCAAGCCTCTTCAGTCTTCAGTCATTTTCAGTCTTCCCTCTGCACCTGCATATGCAAATTAACCACCATCTTTGTTGTGTTAATTTGCATACTCATCCTGATTGGCTGGTGGGTGTAGTGGAATGTCACCATGTTTCTCTTTTATTAGAGAAACATGTGTGTGTGTGTGTATGTGTGTGTGTGTGTGTGTGTGTGTGTATATATATATATAATTAAACTATGGACTGGAGCCCTAGCTGGTTTGGCTAGGGCTCCAGTAGATAGAATTCAGCCTGCGGACCAAAGGGTCCTGGGTTTGATTCTGGTCAAGGGCATGTACCTTGGTTGCAGGCTCCTCCCCAGCCTGGCTGTGCTCATGCAGGAGGCAACCAATCAATGTTTATCTCACATTGATATTTCTGTCTGTCTTTCCCTCTCTCTTCCACTCTCTGTAAAAATCAATGGAAAAATATCCTTGGGTGAGAAATAACAACAATAACAATAACTGGAAAAACACCAAGCCTGACCATCTCTTATAGCTCATATATCTTCTCAGATTATTTTTGAAATTGTTTCTAATCTGAGAAATTTTAGAAAATAAATTTCACTTAGTGAACATGGCTAAAAACCAGTGTCTATTTCTACTTGGACAGTAATAAGAATAGAAAACAATATTTAGAGCAAGGATTTTGCTATAGTGAATTCTGAAAGCTATTTTATAAATTCTGACTAGATACTAAGAATATGAAGGGATTTCAAAGGTGGTGATGCAATCAAAATTGCTACTAAAAAGCTCAAATTTTATAAATTTCAAATTAGAAATGAAAGAAATCCAAAAGAGATTTCAAAGGTGAACCCAGGTCCTATCTATAATAATCTATAATAATAAAAGCATAAATGCTAATTAGCCCAGACGTCCTTTCAGACAAAGCCAGAGCTGCAAGGGAAGCCCAGGTCCCAGGTGCCAGCACCAGCCAGGGAAAGGAAGGCCTACTCTTTTTTTTTTTCTTTCTTTTT
>PVJC01013354.1:0-38149 GCA_004026665.1 Murina feae | reverse complement strand
GAGGGAGAGGGAGAGGGAGAGGGAGAGAGAGAGAGGGAGAGGGAGAGGAAGAGAGAGGCGCGCGCACACCGACCTGCCGGTGCGTGCCTGAGGAGACCTGTGCTTCCTGCTTTGCTCTGCGCTGACGTATGATTGTGTTTCACACTATCAGTCAAGATCACGCACTAGAACCTTCCTTTCCCAAGCAGAACTCCCTCCATTGAATTCTGCTTTTATGCTTATTCCCTGCGTAAGAGGCTCACTCAGGAGGCAGCCTTACGATGCACGCTCTGCTCTGAGAAAACGTCGCTTCGCGCGTCCTCATTCAGTGCGGGAAGGTATTTCTCAGGCGTCGACTCTGGGTCGGCGAGCGTGGTGGGCGCTGGGGATGCAGCTGTGCACAAAGGAGACGAAATCCATGCTTTCATAGCGACTGCAGCCCAGTGGGAGGAGCTAGCTGATCGCAGTATAAAAACTGTCACACGTAATAAGTATCATCCAGTAAATTGCATTTTTTTAGATTAAGTTGTTTTCTAAACTGTTTTAGGATTAGTGTGTTAAAGTCATTTTTCCAACTTACTTTATGGCGAAAACTTTTGCTATCAATACAGGTGATGAATTGCTAGTAAAAGTTTTTGTCTTTAATTTTTTTGTGACAGTTTGTTAAATAAACTTGTGATGTCATTTTTTTTAAATGAATATATTTTTTTACTTTTATCAAGAATTGATGTTAGGCTCTAGCCGGTTTGGCTCAGTGGATAGAGTGTCGGCCCGCAGACTGAAGGGTCCCATTCTGGGCAAGGGATGTACTCGGTTGCGGGCTCGATCCCCGGCCCTGGTTGGGCCTGTGTGGGATGTGTCTCCCTCACATCAATGGTTCTCTCTCTGTGTCACTCCCCCTCCCTCCCCTCTTTCTAAAAACCAGTGGGAGAATATCCTTGGCGAGGATTCACAAAAGAGAAGAATTACTGTCGGGGGGAAACACTCCAAAGTGTCTTTTCCCAGGGAAATCCCTGGAAGGGGTTGCAACTCCAGCTCCCGAGAAGGTGCTGGCTGCAGGGCGAGGTGGACGATCGGGTCTCCGACCGGCCCTGTCCTCACTCTGCAGCCCTGAGTGGCACTTGACTTCTCCAAATTTAGGTTTTAAATCTATAACGAAGGGCAGCTGACCTCATGAAGTGGGGTGGCCTTTTCCCTCATGTGCACCTGTGTTCTCGCGTGGTTTTGCTGGGAGGGTGCCAGGGCAGGCCCAGGCCTCTGGGTAGATAGGGAAGTGGGTTTGCAGCTGAGGTTTTCGCCCCTCCCTGTGTTAGTCATCTGTGCAGTAATAACGTTTGGATTGAGAATGAGGAACTAGTTCTAGGCTATTTCTCTGGGCCTTACTTTCTTTGCTTTGGACCTCGATTCACATATGGAAGTGATGTGGACTGCCGGGGAGTGTGTTAGAAACTTTGATGATTTTTGACCCATGTGGAACCTGTATTCCGGTGAAGTAACTTGTGACTTTTGAGCTGTAGCCTACCTAGTGCTTTTGGGCTGCCTATCTAGCCAACTCGATTTCCAAGTAAGAGCATGAGAAGACTTAGTTCTCAGAGCCCGGAGCCACGTCAGTGTGGGCAGTGCCGACGCTGATCTGCCTTCCTAGAAATGTCTTCCTCATGAGCTGGAAGGACACTGCAGCAGCCTGTGTCCTTCTGGCACCTCAAGTGCTTCCAGTTGTCCTAGCCTCAGCCTGCAGTGGAGGGAGGAGGGGGAAGGGCATGGGCAGGAGTCTGAAGGCCCAGGAAATAAGAGGGTGAATGAGGGGTTTGGAGTCAGAGGCTGTAGGGGCCGCAGACATGGAGATGAAAGGCTTCTGAGGAGGGACATGGGGGTGGGGGAGCACCACCTAGAAATGGGCTCTAAGGGGACAGAGGAGCCAGAGACAAAGAGAAATCAGAACAGCCTGGTGATGTGGGCCTAGGCACAGGGCAAACAGCCATGCAGCGTGTACTGCCTCAGGGCTCCTAGGAGGGGCCTTCAGCTCAACACGATCAGTGCACCAAAGCTGTGCACCACAGCTGTCCTCCTGGGCTCACATCTCGCGCTCCCTCTCTGGCTCCTCCGTCTCCATCTCGGTTCATGGCATGGAGCATCTGTCCTGTCTGGGCGCCATACTGCACCCTCCCCTCCCGTACCCTGCTCACCCAGTGCATCAGCGCACACTTTTGTTCACTTTCAGTCTTTATTCCAGTCTGGCCACCTCTGCCTCCACTGCCACACCATGACCTGTCACTTCACCTGGCCCACGGCTGGCGCATCCTGACTGGAGTCTTTCACTCTTGCCCCTGTCGATCCCAGTCTCCAGACGACATCCAGTCTTTTAACATAGTAAACCTGCTTAAAACTCTCCAGGAGGGAAGAGCCAGCGTCACTGCCAAGGCCGCGGGCCCATTGCAGTACCTGGCTCTGGCGTTCTCCTCATTTTCCATGTCAATCTTCTCATTGGTGCAGCCCAGTTTCCCTGACCTTCCCATGCCCTTGCATGGGCCAGGCCTCCTCTGGATTCCCACCAGCTGGTCCTGGCCCCGGGGTCAGGCTGGGTCTCCCCTCCCAGAGGCCTGAGTCCTGACCATGCACTCCAGGGCTCCCTTTGACCCTGTGCCGGCCGCTGTCCTCTCTCCCACCCCCTTGCTTCATTTCCTCGTTGCGCTCACAATCCTGTGGAATGAGCCGACTCACGTCCTTGTTTCCTGTCTGTACTAAAAGGCAATCTGTGAGGATGGGAACTTTGTCTGTCTTTTTCACATTGGAACCCAACTCCTAGATAGTGCCTAGTCTTTAGAAGCGGTGACCCTTAAAAAAAATCTGTTGGGCCCTAGCCAGGTTAGTTCAGTGGCTAGAGCATCGGCCAAAGGACTGAAGGGTCTTGGGTTCGATTCCAGTCAAGGGCATGTACTTAGGCTGTTGGCTCGAACTCCAGCCCTGAGTGGGGTATGTGCAGGAGGCAACTGGTCTATTTGTCTCTCTCACATCGATATTTCTCTCTGCCTCCAAAAACTAATTAATATATTTAGCTTGGATGGCAGTAGGGTTGTTTGTAGACTTGATAAATGATCTCCAAGTTCATAAGGAAAAAGAGATATCTGTGAGTAGCCTCACAAAGCTTTTACAAAGCAACAAAAAAAGCCTGGTTAGAATGTACCTTAGAGCAGATGTGATCAGATCAGGGTCGCGGTGATGCCATTGCTCAGCCAGAATAGATAATCCAGAAAGAGGTCTCCCTGCAGGTGAGCGCTGAGCACAGGGAGAAGGGGATGGATTCTCCTGATAAGGTAATAGATGCTGCTGGCAAGGCCGACCCCTGGGGTAACATACCACACACACGCGCAGTTACGGTTGGTTTAAAGGTTGACATGGAATAAAATAATCTTAGAAAATTAAGGACTAAAAACCTATAGGCTGCACACAGAAATATTTTATATGTAAACTTTCTTACAGGAAAGACACTATATGCAAAACGAACAAGTAGTGAGTTTTTAGCCATCTTTCCACAGCTGACCGATAAGCAGCTCATACGTAACATACAATGAGTTCTTCTAAGCGGGGAGAGAAGCTTGGCAAAGGGTGTGAGCGAGCGATTCATGTATGAACTGAAGTGACCGAGAAACGGGGGTTCACTGGCAGTGGGTGGTGTGCTGAAGGGGCTCATTGATGGAAGGAGGTGGGGGCTGCGCCCTCTGAGGGCAAAAGGAGCTTCCTGTAGTCCCAGTTCCTGCCTTGTGACCTTTTTTATTCTCCAAAAGAATAGTGTTGACTTTTACAAATTATTATTTTTTTAAAATATATTTATTGATTTTTCACAGAGAGGAAGAGAGAGAGAGTTAGAAACATCGATGAGAGAGAAACATCGATCAGCTGCCTCCTGCACACTCCCCACTGGGGATGTGCCCACAACCAAGGCACATGCCCTGGACTGGAATTGAACCTGGAACCCTTGAGTCCTCAGGCCAACGCTTTATCCATTGAGCCAAACCGGTTAGGACATACAAATTGTTTTTTAAAATATATTTTTATTGATTTCAGAGAGGGAGAGAGAGAAATATCAATGATGCGAGAGAATCATGGATCGGCTGTCTCCCGCATACCCCCCACCGGGGATCGAGCCACAACTCGGGCATGTGCCCTTGACCAGGATCAAACCTGGGACCCTTCAGCCCTCAGGCCGGCGCTCTAGCCACTGAGCCACACCGGCCAGGGCAACTTTTATAATTTTTGGCATTTTTGGTCTTCGTTACATGTCATGTGTTTTAATTGTTCCACATCCTGTCTCCGAGTTAACTCTAGCAGCTGACAGTCCCTATGGGCTAGTTCCTAAGGAGCTTACTTTCTTCCTTGGGTGCCCCCTGAGAGTGGCTCATTTAAAAGATTGCTCGTCATGGCGTTTTCAAATAACATGTCTTTATTGATGTCAGAGAGGAAGGGAGAGACAGAGGCATCAGTGAGGAGGGCAGCTCATTGATTGGCTGCCTCCTGCACGCCCCCACTGGGGATCAGGCCCACAACCCAGGCCTGTGCCCTTGACTGGAGTCAGACCTGTGACCCTTCAGTCCACAGGCCAGTGCTCTATCCACTGAACCACACTGGCTTGGGCCATCATGGCATTTTGATTGGAGCAGTTGGTCTTAGCATTTGCTGTTTCAAATAAAATTTTCTTAAGATTGGTTTTAGAAAAATCTCCACTGTTCTGTTGTCTAGAGTAAAACAAATGAAATCTGAACGAACTTTTTCATGCAGAGGACGTTACGTCACGAACATGTATGGCCGTTTGCATCGTGGTTTCCAGTTTCGAGTGCAAACCCTTCCCTTTTGCGAGAATTTCCTTTACATCGAAGCTCTTTACAAGTTACACCTGCCCGTTATGTTTCAGAACCATGTTAAACAGCAAGCACACCTGCAGGCTCACTTAGTTAATGTCCAGCCTTAGAAGTCCAGGCGGACAGCGGGCCTAGCATGGCCTGTCCCCGGGGCGACGTTTGTGGACCCCACGGAGCAGTTGGTGCAGCCCGTCTGTCTCTGGAAATAAGCTTTCTGTTCCGAAGTACTCTGCCCTAGCCCTTGGTGACACGATTCACAGAGTAAATGTTCCCCTAAAAAGTGTCTTAATTCCTTGGCTTTACTCTCTGGAGCTCTCTAACCATGACCACTGTCCAACGTGAGGCATTTTCGTCCCCCGAAAAGAAACCCTGTTTGGCTTCCCAGTCCATGTCCTGCCGTGCCGACGGAAGGTTGCCTCGTGTCACACGAGCAGAGAGCAGCACGGCGAGCCTGCGCGATGTGAACCGCCAGGGCTCCCGGCTGACGCCTGCAGCGCGAGGCACGTTTTGTCTTGTGTCGCTTTGTCTCTTCTGCTCTCCCCAGGACGCGGGGGCTGGTGATGTTGTCTGTGTGGGTGGGGGTTGGGGGGAAGGTCACAGTCATGGTCCTGGTCTCGAAGCCGCGCTGTCGGTCTGCAGGGCCCTCGCCGATATGAATAACGACGGGAGGATGGATCAGGTGGAGTTTTCCATCGCCATGAAGCTGATCAAGCTGAAGCTGCAGGGCTACCAGCTGCCCTCCGCCCTGCCCCCCGTCATGAAGCAGCAGCCGGGGGCCATGGCCAGCGCCCCGGCCTTCGGTGAGTTGGAGCGGGAATGGGATCCGGTAGTTCACCGTGCAGTTTGCAGACACGTTTCCCTCCCCCTCGCGGCCTCTAGCACCGTGCAGGCCCCGGAGGTAGCCCTGTCGGAAGGGATGGTCGCAGGGAGGAAGGAGGTGCTGGGGAGGAGCGAGCTCCCGCCGCTGCCCCGGGACCAGCCCACAGGTGACTGGGGCCAGAGTCGGTCACGGGGACCCCGCACCTGCTGCGCCTCCTGTCTTCTGCTCCCACTGCGTCCCTGACCTCACGTTGTCACGGACTTCCTCTGGGTTCCGTCTCCATGGCGCCTTGCCGTGCCCTTGTGTATAAACAACTCCTTTGGGTCACAGTACCGCAATATGTTTTCAAGTTCGCAGTATTGAGGCAATTGGCCACATGGCGTTCTCTCAGAACAGAACGAAGCGGGGAAAGCATAAGCAGTGTTACCCCAGTCATAAACAGAATTCTGTAAAATACTACCTTTTCGCCTGATATTTTTCTTCAAAATCAACCAGTGATTAGTTGACTGAGATCCCCGCGCTCCGACTTCTCAGTTCGCAGCGCAGACTGTGCTCGTGTGGGTTGATTGAAAGACCACAGTGTCAGATGGGGCCCCTGATTCATGGGACAGGCCCCGGTCATCTGCCCGGTGATGAAGTGAGGAGGTGAGGGCTGGCTTTGGCAGTCTATGGATGACCTTGACGGGCAGGTGCGTGGAGCTGTGGGGCCGGAGCCTGGAGCCTGGTCGGAGGCTTGAGGGGCGAGTGGAGCTGGAGGTGCAGGCGCTGGAAGTGTCGGGTAGGAGGAAGCTTGGGGACTGAGGAGCGGTTGCAGGGACAAGACTCAGCGCGCCCATTGTAGAGGGCGTCTGCCGGCTGCTCTGTGCAGCCATGGGCGTCACTCACACGAGAGCAGGCTCCCGGGCTGTGCTGTCACACCCGCTGTGCGATGGCTCCCGTGAGAGAGAACGCAGACAGCATCGTCAGAGGCGCTCCGAGGCCGCGCAGTGGCTGCACCTACTCGGGAGTGTCCAGGGAGCAGTGAGCAGCCACTGGGTGGGAGCGAGGGGCGCCCAGAGCAGCGCCCTGCCTGCGGGATGCAAAGGCCAGCGGATGGTGCGGGGCAGCCGGTCCCTGTGAATCCTTGCAGCGGCCCCAGGCGGTTCCTGCCGGTGCACGGAGGGTGTGGAGGGGAGTCAGACTGAGGGGCTCGGAAGGAGGTGGGGACAGGCGGTGGGGTGGGGGCTGGAGGCCCAGGGGCAGCTTAGAGCTGAGCCAGGCGGTGGGTGTGGAGGGTCATGGGTCGTCGGTCATCGTTAGAAAAGAGGGAAGAGCCCAGCGCCTGGAGGAGAAGTTTCGGGTCCTGAGAGCCACGCGGAGCAGGCTTCCCACGCGAGGAGGCGACAGGGCCCAGGAGAGGGAGCGGCGGGAGCAAAGGCCGTTCCGGTGGAGGCTGACGCAGAAGCCACCGGGAGAGTCGCAGAGAAGCGGGAGGCAGAGAGGATGCTTCACACGTTGCAGTGAGAGGAGACGGAAAGCTGGAGAAAGGTGGCCGATGCCTCAGGGGGTTCGGGGGTCAGTGGGGCCCCCGAAGAACATGGGAGCCAGGCCCAGGACGCGGGCAGTGAGGGCTGGGAGCCCGGTCCTGGTGACACGCAATGTTCTCGGGCAAGAAGGTGCCCAGCTTGCAGGAGCGGACGTGGAGCGAGGTCCCCGCCCTGCGCTCTGTACCAGGAGGACATGGAGGGACCAAGAGTTCCGTGTCCAGAAAACAGTGTCTCAACCCTCTGGACACTGACTTAGAGTTGAGAAATCCACTTCGACCCACATGGACACCTCATTCAGGCACAGAAACATCCGTGCAGAGGGGCCAGGGCCTGAGAAGTTCTTGTGTCGGGACCAGCTACTGCAGCAGAGGCTGCCGCTGCCCGTCAGGGAAGGACAAGGGGCTCAGGACCAGGAACCGGGTGAGGACCAGGCGGGCACTTGGCTCTCAGTCACGGACCAGAAGAGCCGAGCGCAAAGGCAGCGTCCGTTGCGCTTCCGTCAGCTCTCCGTTCTTGGGTTGGGATCCTTCTGGAAGGAGAGGCTGCCCCTCGGGTGTCTGGCTGCTCTGAGGATCAGTGTGAAGGAAAGGCAGGAGAAGGCTTGGGTTCACTGCCCCTTTGTTGACTGGTTTGCAAAATGAGTGAGCACGTGTGGTGACCAAGCAGGGCTGTTTGGTCGGGTGGTTTTGAAGGCCATTGGAGCTCCTGAGTCTACCTCTGCTGCTGCCAGCGTTGCGGTTATTATTCTGTTGGTCCTTCCCTCTGGCCAGGCGATGCCGCCTCAGCTGGGCCTTGGTCCTTCACAGCGTTTGGTCTCTTCCACGTGAGTGCCCGCGGGCATGTCTGGAGCGACGGGGTGAGGAGAGCAGCCCTGCGTGCTGAACTGCCCGGTGACTGTGCCCCTCTTCCTCC
The DNA here is from genome assembly GCA_004026665.1 of Murina feae. Lineage (NCBI taxonomy): Eukaryota > Metazoa > Chordata > Mammalia > Chiroptera > Vespertilionidae > Murina > Murina feae. Next base: position 30,056 of record PVJC01013354.1, on the reverse strand, counting down.
GCAGGTGTGGGCGGCTTGGCCAGCATGCCCCCGCTGCCGGCGGTTGCGCCAGTGCCAATGGGGACCATCCCCGTGGTCGGGATGTCCCCCCCCCTCGTCTCCTCTGTCCCTCCAGCAGCAGTGCCTCCCCTGGCCAACGGGGCCCCCCCTGTCATGCAGCCGCTGCCTGCGTTTGCTCATCCTGGTAGGTGGCCTGGGCACCACAGGCTGAGTGTTTGCCCCACGTTCTCGATAAACCTCTGTCTCTCGTTTCCGATTATATTCAAATGGTGTTTTATTCCAGAGGAAAGTATTTTCATTTAATTTCTCATTTTTTTTCAACATATCGAGTGGGAGGTGGGAGGCTGTTTAAGGCATACATACTTGCTGAACTGAGGAAAAGGATGAAAAAGTTCCTAGTTTAATTTTGAAAGTTTCTCCGAAGTCTTTTCCCCTTTCATTGAAAGAAAGCGCGGAGTATAGATGGAGACAGCCTCAGTCTGACAGCTGTTCCTGAGGTCATCCCAGTGCAGAGCGTGTTAAAGTGTTTGGACGTTCCCGTAAATTCGGTGCCGATGACAGTGTGGGCGTTAGCACTTGAACGTGATCCCTGCGCTCAGCCCCGGTTTATCGCATCTGTCGGGGTGTGTCTTTAACTTACAGCCAAAGAATGTAAGGGAACCTCTTTTAAAACTTTTAAAAATTTTTATATGTTTTTATTGATTTCAGAGAGAGGAAAGGAGAAGAAGTGAGAGAGAGAAACATCAGTGAGGAGAGAGAATCATGGATTGGCTGCCTCCTGCACACCCCGCACTGGGGATTGAGCCCACAACCCAGGCCTGTGCCCTGACAGGGAATTAAACTGTGCCCTCCCGGTTCCTAGGTCCACGCTTAACCCCTGAGCAACACTGGCTGGGCTGAACCTCTTTTTAAAAAGATTTTCTTGTCACATGTAGTTCATCTATCACATGTGACTGCGGCTGCAGACGTGCTGGCCGCAAGACAGCGCCTGCAGTGGTTCCAGGGATGCGGTGCCTGCAGCACCTCCTGTTTTCTTCCATGGCTGCGGGCAAGGGCTGCAGGACGAGATTAGGCAAGGACGAGAGCCTGTGGCCCAGAACTTTCCCTGACAGGGCCCCTCAGCCCGCAGCCGCAATGCAAACCAGCCGCCCCCGCTGGCCTTCCCCACGCCCCGCTACCTGGCCCAGCCCCCCGGGACTTCTGTCTCCTCCACTTGGGACTCCCCTCCACTCCTCAGTGCAGCGAGGAATGTGCCGTCCACATATCAAAGCTCTTCCTGCTCCGACTGTTGACAGAGATTATGAAATATGATACCACGTGTTTGAGGAAAGTGAAGTTTGTGGGTGTAAACATTACTGCTTAGGTGCCCTTCAGCGGGAACAAGTAAATCTAGAAACACGGGCAGGAGGGTGGGGAGCAAGGAGGGAATAAGTTCTGGATCCAGGATGGGGAGGAAGGAGGAGTGACTCTGCCTCCGACTGGATGGCTCTGCTTTTCGGTGTTTGTGAGCAGGGAAAGTTTCCTACTTGCGTGGAATTAAAATTATTCAACATGTATTTATTTCACAGCAGCCACATTGCCAAAGAGTTCTTCCTTTAGTAGGTGTGGTCCAGGGTCCCAGCTGAACGCTAAATTGCAGAAGGCGCAATCGCTCGACGTGGCGAGGTAAGTGTGCCTGTTGGTAAGGGGGCTGTTTGGTTCAGGCATTACCTGATAACCCACAAATGTGGAAACGAGCGAGCTGTGTTCTTCATCACCTTCTTTCGTAGAATGGCAAAAATGTTCGCAATTCTGGTTTTACCATGTGTTTGTTGCAGAGATGACAGAGTCAAGGACATGACATTTCCGTTAAAGGTTGTTTTTTAGGAGGAGGGGTAGGAATAGATGTTTAAATCGAGTCAGATGCAACCCGAGGTGTAAGGGGAGAAAGCAAGTCAATTATTTTGTGTTAGTCATGAAAAGCTTTACAAATGTTTTATATGAAGATGAGCGCACAAATTGGCCTTATTTTAAACACCAGCTCAGATAACCTTATGTTGTCCTTGAGAATCGACAGAACCTTATTTAAGGTCTGTTTTAATGAAATGGATTATTCAGATTAATGGACAGATGCTATCCACCAAGTATGTGCCTCAATTTTGGCAAAGCTTGCATGATTTTATTGCTTACGTTTTGGCCAATCTTGGTTTCCTGTCATCTTTCTTACTTTAATTTTCTTTTACCCTTACCTCTCCCCGTGTGTGGCTGCACTGAGCTGGGAAATGAAGCTCAGCTTGTAAGCCATCTCAGAACCTCTGGAAGGACAAGGGAATGTAGTGGAGATGATCTATCTTTTTTGTTTCAATCCTCTTTAGAAATCTCCCCTAAGTGAATCTAGGCGTTTCCACTTTAAAAAGTGTGATGGATATAATTCAAAAGTGCATCACCTTTTAAAAAACGATTTAAAGGAAATCTGTAAACTGGAAATCACTGTGCCAAATGCTTTCTGTCCATTGCCTCATTTAATGCTCATTTTCTCCCCCATAAAGTGACTCTCCCTGTCCCCGTGTTAAGATGAGGAAGAAGCTCGGGGACACTAAGAGACTTGCTCAAACTAGCATCGCCCGTCAGGGCCCGACCTCGGGTTGGACCGAGCTCTCGCTGATTTTAAGGCATGTTCTTACCTGTGGAAATTTGCTCCCAAAACTTCAGTTATTAAAAGAAAACAAAAACACTTCGGTTACTGTGGTTACAGATACTGTGTTCCACTTCATTGAGGTTCTACACTAAGATTCAGGAACTTTGCTGAGCATCTGCTTAGCAGACACCTAGTTAGCCGCTCCCCCCTCCCCCCAACCTCCTGAGCAGGGAGTATTGTCTCAGAATTGTGCCCGAGGAAATGGACCCAGAGAAGCTGCTGCTCACCCAGGGGTCACAGCTGACCAGTGCACAGCTGAGGTGGACACTCAGGTCCTCTCGCCCTGAACTCCGCATCTTCCTCCAGCGCCACGCCGGAGGCTCGGCTGCCTCTCTCTCTGCTGGATCGTCAGTCTGTGTTGCCGTGGCTTTATGACGTTAGAATGAATGAAGCGCCAGTGCTCGGCAAACACTGGTGCTGTGGAGATATTGTTCTCAGGCCGTCATCTTTTCAGTAATTTAAACTCCTGTGATGTGGCCTCTAACTTTTTGGTTACCTGTTGATGAATTTTTAGCCTGTTTACATTCTCAGGAAGTTGACAGGAAACTCTGTCTTGATAAGTGTAATCTGGGGCCACTTGTGTGTGCAGCACCCGAGCCCTGGGTGCAGGGGGAAGATAACCAGCTCCTGGCAGATAGGCAGGAGTTGGAGGCCGCAGCTGTGCGTTAGCTGACAATGAGGAAGCTGTTGGAGAAGTACGCACAGCAGGCTAGGCGTTGGTGAGTGCTTTTGTTCCGTGTAACTCGTAAGAATGGGACAACAGGTGAGCTTGTGCAGGCGCTCCCAAGCGACCGGGCCCGTTCCTGTGCGTCTGAAGCGCTTTGCTAAGTGTGTGCCCAGGTGCCGTACACACAGGGTGCTCGGCGGGTCGCCGGGTGGGTCCAGTTCCGCTTTTCATGTGAGAAATAGATATGGAATGCCGTGCGCTGTTGCTGTCACTGTGTTGAAGTTATGGGCTCTTCTCCAGGCCCTGCTCTCCCGCGGCCTTGGCTGGCTGTACCCCGGGCGGGCGGAGCCAGCTCCCGACGCCGCGGGTGCCAGGCCCTGCGCCTGTGCGCCCTTCTGGGCAGGCCTCCATTTGTGGGAATTGAAACTTCCCGGAATAGAAAGACTTCCTGTAGGAAGAAGCCCATCCTGTGCCGGGTAGAAGGTTAGGCTTCTGGAGGGTTAGTACCAGCACAGGGAGGGCCTGTCAGCGATCAGCGCCCAGGGCCTGTGTAACCCAGGAGGGAGCTGCTCTAGCAGCGTGAGAGCCTGCACGTTGTTGGATCATCTCAGTTCCAGGGCTCCACGCCTCTGTACACCCTGGAGATTATTGAATCGTGTGTAAAAGCAGTGTTGCGCTTACCCTTGATTCTGGGAAAATCATGTGCTTATTTGTGTCTCTTCCGAAAGAGACGCTTACGGCCTTAACAGGTGCGCAGACTCGTTACAGAACATTCAGAAATGGTGGTTCAGAGGTGAGCAAGTCAAGCGGTTTTCTAGAGACGGCTCGGCTGACTGACACCCATGGGCGGCCCTGCTGCTCACGCCTCCCTCTTCCTCCCGCAGCGCCCCGCCGCTGGCCGAGTGGGCCGTGCCGCAGTCGTCCAGGCTCAAGTACCGCCAGCTGTTCAACAGCCACGACAAGACCATGAGCGGACACCTCACAGGTATTGCCAAGCCGCGGGGACGTGGTGAGCGCGGGCTTTGTCGGGAGGCACGTTTCTAGACGTCGGGCCCGAGAGTCTCCAGGCGCCGTGCCCACTGCTCTGTTGGAACAGGGTTTTCATCGGGTTCTTACCTGCCCCCTGCCCCCCCCTTGCAGCCGTAGTTGCTGTGCTCTCAGGTGTCTGCCCCGTTGCTCTTAGTAAATGGAGGGAGACCGGACCCTCCGTCCGGCTGCCTCGCTGGCGTGCACAGCGGCCCTGGAGAGAGGCCCCGCTGGGGACACCCGCGCCAGGTCCCGAGTGGGCTCTGCAGGGGAACGGGGCGCTGCCCATGCTCAGGCTTAAGGCCGTGAGGGGGCGGTGATGTCCTGGGGGGACGGGGACCCAGCTCTGCCACCAGTGAGGTGGAGGCCACTCTGCCTATTGGATCTGACTTCACGGTAAGAGGCCGGAGGGCAGTTACCGGGTCTCGGGAGAAGGGTTGGGGAGACCGAATAGAGACCTTCCCGAGGTTGCTCAGAGCGTGGGGGGAAGAGCGTGCTTGTCCTCAGGAGAGGGAGGCCTCTGGCGGGAGCAGTGAGTGCGGAGCGGAGGAAGTCCCTGCCACTGGCACATGCGAAGGGAGCGGCCCGCTCCCCGGGGATGGGGACGCGCTGGGGCGGCTCAGCACTTCACTCCGGGTGCGCGCTGTATTTCTGTCTCAATCGCAGTTTTTACTTCTGACAGAAAATGTTCCCCGTGTTTAAAAAGGTCAGGATTGGGTGAGGGCTCTGAAGGGTTCTGATCCAACCGTGACCCCCACCCCATAGATCTAAGCACTCCTCTCAACAAGCGTGTACTTGTAACAGCCTAGCACACCCTCTGCCTCCCTCCGCACATGGCCGTTACACGCATCCTCTGTGCCTCCCTCTGCACATGGCCGTTACACGCATCCTCTGTGCCTCCCTCTGCACACGGCCGTTACACGCATCCTCTGTGCCTCCCTCCGCACATGGCCGTTACACGCATCCTCTGTGCCTCCCTCTGCACACGGCCGTTACACGCATCCTCTGCCTCCCTCCGCACACGGCCGTTACACGCATCCTCTGTGCCTCCCTCCGCACATGGCCATTACACGCATCCTCTGTGCCTCCCTCTGCACACGGCCGTTACACGCATCCTCTAGGCCGCCTCCCTCTGCACACGGCCGTTACACGCAGTGTGAGGAGCCGCCGCGCCGGCACTGGGGAGAGCTGGGCAGGGGAGCTGTCAGCTGCATAGTGTGGTGTGCTTGGTCCCGGTGCCCCATTCCAACCCAGGACCGCGCTGCGGCGATCCGAGACCTTCCTCAGAGCACTGTTGGTTCTGCCATGAGTTGATTAAAACATATTCAGATGCTACTTTGAGTAGAAATTCAACTTTTCTGTTGCCAATTCTAAATAGAGTGGAAGAGATGAAATGAAAGGGTCAGTGAACCTTTGCATTCCAATACTTCACAGTGTGTGATTCGTCGGTGTTGCCATGTGCACACACGGGAATGTATACGTATGTTCACCCACATTAGAATGTGCATGATTCATAACGGCTCCAAACTGTGCTAAACCACAGAGCGCTTAGGGTCATGTTCTACAGCAGCGCACAGTAATGACACGATGAGCGGAGTCAGCCAGGCTCAGCGTTGGCGCTCTCTGCTGTTAGAAATCGGCTCACTTGGTGGGAGGGGCGATTGAAGGGAGCTCCAGGGGCTTTTGGGGTGCTGCTCCAGGGTGCTGTTTGCTAGACCATTGCCAGTCTGGAACTTCATTAAGCTGCATCATGTGCACATGTGCAAGTCCGTAGGCACATATTCATGTGTGCTCTTACATGTAAGGCAGACTGTTGACAGTGAGGTAACTGCTGTTTATTGAGTGCTTTCTGTGTGCTGCATGTGCTGGCCCTGGGCCGTGCTCCTGCTCTGGCTCCTTGTGCGATGGGTCATCGACTTGGAAATGTGGAAAGGGTTAGGGTTAGGGTTAGGGTTAGGGTTAGGGATGGGGATAGGATTAGCGGTAGGGTTAGAGTTAGGGTTAGTGTTAGGGATAGGGATAGGGGTAGGATTAGCGTTAGTGTTAGGGTTAGCGTTAGTGTTAGGGAGGATGCTGCCTGCCCAGCCCCTTAGCACATCCTGGACTGAACAGGCTGGAGCCTCCGGTCACAGTGCTTTGCTGGCGTTCTCTGGGGCTCCTGTGCGGGAATCTGCAGTGCCTGGCGACCCCTCACCTCCTGGTAATCCCTGGGGAAATGCCCACTCGTGTTCAGAGGCGGTGCTCTCTGAAAAGTGCAAGAGCTGAAGGAACGATTCCCCATGGTTGCCGCTCTCTCTACTCCCGGTGGCCATCCTGGGACCTGGCCCCTGGGGCGCAGCGCTGTGCAGGAGGGAGACGCCCGTCCCTCCTGGTGCCGCTGAGGGGGACACTCCGTACCCCTGCAGCCTGGGACACCGAGGGCTCATTTAGTTCCAGAAGGGAGGACATTTACAAGAATTCCAGAATGGGAGCTGATTTTGAGGGGAGAGTTGAAATTCCAGGAATTCCTTTGGACTGTGTGCTCTTAGCCAAGATATTGTGCAGCCGTGAGCGCGTTGCTCTTTCTGGTTACAGCTGTACTGCAGTGGCTCTCGGTGAGGTCCCTTCCCTGGCTGGTCTGAGGGTCGTCGTGGTTGGGGGGGGCAGCAGGTGTGGCTTTCAACAGGACGCACCCAGCCTTGGAAGGGGAGCCTGACTCCGAGGGAGACGGTCCCCCGGGCCAAGGGGCGGCTTCCAGTCCGAGGCTGACTTTTCGCCCTTCCGTGGTCATCGTGTCGCAGACGTGGGTTATGTGCTGCGTGTTTCCCCGTTTCCACTGAGGTTTAGCCTCCTTTTGAAAAGCCCCGCAGTGAGGGTGAATGCTTAGGGCGGCGGCTGCATGGGGTTGTGTGGCGATTTGCTGGTTCATGGGACACTTTCTTCTGGCTTTTGCTCAGGTCCTCAGGCAAGAACGATTCTCATGCAGTCGAGTCTGCCGCAGGCGCAGCTGGCTTCTATCTGGTAAGGGAGGAATGGATGGCCTTGGTTTGTATAAAGACGTCCTTGATTTCTTACATTGGGATGGCTTCACCAGTCTTCTGATGAACGCCATTATTTATAGGGGGTGTGGAATGGTACTTACTTTTTCAATGACTTGTAATGGTTACCTGTCTTACATGTTCCCGTTTTGATTTTGGAAAATGCAGAAGCAGAGAGGTGACTATAACGAGCTCTCAAGAACTCATAGCCCCACTTCAGTAGTCTCCACCCGTGGCCAGCCTGGCCCTCCCTCCTCTTTCTGGTTATTTACAGCCAACTCTGTTATATCATTTGCATCTGCTAATATTTCAGCTTGTGTCTCCAAAAGAGACGGATTTTTTTTTTAAACATAACTATAATCCCAGTTACTCTACCTCAATTTTTTAATAGTAATTCCTAACACACTGCGGACGGATCACGAGAATTCTCGCTTCATACTACACAGTGATTTACAAAGTATCATACTTGAAAAAGATATTTGCTTGTAAGAACATGTAATAAATAACTTCAAAGTGCAATGGGTATTTAATTTCAACGCGTGCCTTTAACATTTATGTAAAATGTTTTCTGTACTCGTTCAATAGACACTTGCCTGGCTACTGGGTAAAGCCAGCAGTAAAACTACTGGTGCGCAATGTGCTAAGTTAATCAGACGGTGTTCCCCCTGAGGAAAGGTCAGACTTACGAGGATTTTCTTGGGTTAAGGCATCGGTCAGGCCCGCTCCCAGGGTGGCCTCCGCCCCGTCGACGTGCTGTGAGCAGCTGCTGTCCTGCCAGCTCTTGGTCCACAGCTTAAGTGGAAGCACAGTCTCGGACTTGCTGGAAAAATCGTTTACGCTAATCAGCTAGAGGGCAGGTTGATGATGAAGAGCTGTGGGGGTTGAGTCCTTAAGATTGAAGAGCAGAAAACACCAACTGTGGCTGGAGGCCATGGCTGTCCCCTCGAGGCCTCGATCAGGGTGGGCCCTGAGCCCCGGGGCTTGCACCTGCTCCTGTACAAAGTTTTATGGCAACAACCCCGCCCATTTGTTTACATGTCATTTGTGGCTGCTTTCCTGCTACAAAGACAGAATTCCATGATAGAGACTATGTCCTGCAAAGGCCTGACCTGCTGGTTCGCTGAGCATAGTGTTAAGTTCACGTAGAATGTAAGTATGACACGTTTTAAACGGGCTTGCAGGATAGAGAGGAATATAATTAGACCGTAGGCAGCATTGTTGGATACTAACCACCCTGTCAGCACTATGCATTGTCCCATTTCATTGTTGCAACAGCAGTACGAAATAGGTGCTATTTTTGTAAACTGAGGCACAGAGAGACTTCCTTGGCCTGGAGTCAAAATAAGCAAATAGAACGTGTAGATGACGCATGGGCAGTACCCAGCGTGCGTCTCGGTGAAACCAGGTCACAGCGAGCTTCTTGTTGAATAGGAACCTCTCTGACATCGACCAAGACGGGAAGCTCACGGCGGAAGAGTTCATCCTGGCCATGCACCTCATCGACGTGGCCATGTCCGGCCAGCCGCTGCCGCCCGTGCTGCCCGCGGAGTACATCCCGCCGTCCTTTCGGTAAGGAGCACCCACGGGAGCCGCGTGCCCGCGCGCAGCGGTCCGACTCGGCTCTGTCCTAGTCATTGTCCCTCCTGTGAACAGTGCGAGTTAACCAGTCATCCACGGCTCAGGAGGACGCTGTCTAGCTCTGTGCTCGCCTGGGCGTGCTCCTCGCGCACAGGCTTCGGGACGCTGAAGGCGGAACCCCCCCCCCCCTTTTTGTTTTTTTGCTGGTGGAGGGTCTTTCCTTCTTCACTTTGTAAAAAAACGCATCTCTGTGAAACGCGGTAAAGCAGAGGGGACCGAGGTCCAGCGGGCGAACCTCAGCCACCAGCACCCTCCACCTGCACGGCACCCACTCCCTCCCAGACAGGCCTTGCAGCACGGGGAGAGGAAGATAGGATTGTCTGTACTAGTTCCTCAAACGCCAGGAAAGACGGCAGGAAGGGCATCCGTAAGAGTTAGAGATGGAGCGTCACCATCAGCAGGTGCCGGGGCCAGGGGCAGGCGAGCAGAGCGCTGGGGCGGCCGTGTCTGAGGTCGGGGGGCGGGGGGAGCCTGCTCAGGGCGGCTCCAGCTGAGAGCAGGTTAGAGTCCAGGGGAACCCATCAATCACCCAAGTGCTTAGGGCTTCCAAGCGCAGGCATTCCATGTTCATGAAGCAGCAAGACGGACAGACGTTATATGAAGGGAATGCGATGCTCCCAGTGAGCGGGTCCAGGCGGAGTAAACGCCCATATAGGTGATGGTGCTGGCGATGGCGCGACCCGCTCCTGTGTCCTGGCCTGTTCCGGCCGCTGTGGGGCGGCCTGCTGGCTCATTTCTCAGGGGTGGCCCTAAAGCTGGCGGTGGTTCTGAACATGAACACGCTTGGCATTGAGCCTGATGACCTCAAATACTTATTTCTGTAAACTTTGTAAATAGGGAGGATCAAATCTTTTCTCTCTCACAATACCATGCTGTAGAGCCTGATCTTTTAAAAACCTTTTCGCTCAATCCCACCTGGACAGCTTGACATCACTTTTTTTTTCTTCTTTTCCACAATCGCAGGCGAGTGCGCTCTGGCAGCGGCGTGTCTGCCCTGAGCTCGGCCTCGGTGGACCAGAGGCTGCCAGAGGAGCCTGCGTTAGAAGACGAGCAGCAGCTGGAAAAGAAGTTACCTGGTAACTTACTAACATTCGAGCCCTAGCACATCAGAGGGTTTTCTCTCCGAGGCGAAGATAGCGGGAGAAATGAGTCTCGTGACATCCTGTGTGTTCCTTTAGCTGGCCTTAGAAAGGAAACACAGTTAATGCTTTTGGATTTGCATGTATGTATGGAAATGAGAACGTTGTATACCCTGCAAACGCACCCTTGTTCCAGCTTTTACATGGAAATCGGATTATTCACTAAACAAAAAACTTATAAATGTTATTTATATAGCACTCAAGTTAATAAGACTTTAAGGAGATTGCTTAATACCAGCAGAAACAGGAACTAAAATCGCTACTGTTACTTTCTCGTGTTTGGGAGAATTGGAAACGCCTTAATAACAAGAAGCTATTTTAAATGTAACATGTAAGTAATTCTCATTTACAAGAATAAGCCTATCACAGTATTAAAATACTAAAGGCCTGGTGCACAAAATCTGTGCACTTGAGGGCGGGGTGGGTCCCTCAGCCCGGCCTGCACCCTCTTGCAGTCCAGGACCCTTCGGGGGATGTCCAACTGCTGCGCAGGTGGGAGAGGCTCCTACCACCACCCCACCACCACCACGGCTGTGCTTGCCACCTGTGAGCCTGGCTTCTGGCTGAATGGCGCTCCCCCTGTGGGAGTGCACAGACTACCAGGGGGCAGCTCCTGCGTTGAGTGTCTGCCCCCTGGTGGTCAGTGCACACAATAGCGACTGGTTGTTGCTGTTTGGTCAACTTGCGTATTAGATTTTTATTATATAGGATTCTAAGGCAGCTGTGAATTATTGATGGGGATGACAGCGATGCTAAGAAGGAAGTGAAACGTATTAGGGCGTTTCTGTGCTCAGTACCTCAGTGTTGTCTTGTTGCATTGAAAGTGCTCGGTGGTTAACCGACATGCTCAGGACACTAGTTTTCCGTTTCCTCGTTAAATTAGTTTGTTCACTGGTAAGCCAGTCAGTGGAAATGTTCTCTGTGTGAGTGCTGAGCACAGTGAAGAGGGTAAATGTTAAGAATGCGTGGTCCGTGCCTCTGTAAGGTGATGTATAACTGAGGGTTAAACGTCCATGTACACAGCCATCAGGGCAGTGCATGCGGTCAGCTGCCAAGTCAAGGTCATGGAGAAGGAGACGGATAGAGTGACCACAGGAGAGGAGGTTGCTGTAGACGGCGCAGATGTGCCATGGGAAGAGTCTTTGGAAATGGCGTTCTGAACGCCATGATGCGGCACTCACCGTGAAGGGCGAGTGTGCGGGCAGGGAGCGAGGGACGGCACTGTCGCTGCCGGCAAACGGCACGGGCAGGGGGGACGCGCAGGGCCTGGTGTGCGCTCTGCCGTAGGTTCAGGGTGCCTCGGGTTTTTCCTTCCACGGTGGCGTGTTGAATGTGACTTTTCATAGCTGTTCGTGTCTCGTTTCAAAGTGACATTTGAAGATAAGAAGCGTGAGAATTTCGAGCGCGGCAACCTGGAGCTGGAGAAGCGCAGGCAGGCGCTGCTGGAGCAGCAGCGGAAGGAGCAGGAGCGCCTGGCGCAGCTGGAGCGCGCGGAGCAGGAGCGCAAGGAGCGCGAGCGGCAGGAGCAGGAGCGCAAGCGGCAGCAGGAGCTGGAGAAGCAGCTGGAGAAGCAGCGGGAGCTGGAGCGGCAGCGCGAGGAGGAGCGGAGGAAGGAGATCGAGCGGCGCGAGGTGAGCCTGCGGGGCCCCTGGAACGTGCCGCGACCTTTCTTTTCTTCCTGCAGGCCTGTGGTTTCAGAACGTTCAGCAATTGTGAAGCCATCATCAGATCTAATTCCAGAACATTCCACCCCCCTAAGAGACTCCTTCCCATTAAGCAGTTACGCTCCCTTCTGCCCCATCCCTTAAACCCCCGATGGACCTTACCTTCTGTCCATGTAGGTCTCTCTCTGGCCGTTTCATGGAACGGGTCGTACAGTGTGTGGCCTTGTGTGTCTGCTCTCACTCACATGCTGTTTTCAGGTTCATCCAAATTCTAGCATGAGTCAGTACTATATCATTTTCTGTGGCTGAATAATATCCCTTTACACAAATATACCATTGTTCCGTATCTATTCATCAGTTGATGGATATTGGGTTACTTTCACTTTTTGGCTACTATGAGTGATTTTGCTACGCACATTCATGTACAAGTTTTTGATAAGACAATTTTATAACAAGCCACTGATATCGTTTAAGTATTTCTCCAGACTTTCCCTCTGCATTTATATGTAGTGTGGAGACAGGAAGGTTTGTTTGGTGGAAAGGGTGGGGATTCAGTGCAGATTTTTTAACCACTGTATTTCTCTAAGTTTTATTTTCCTATTTTGTAATGGAATTTCTCGAAATGTTTAATAGTATTTCATCCCTAAAGGGAGACTTACCCACTGTTAACATTTATTAAGAGACATTGTATAGCGTAAGAACCGAACAGGTAACAAATCGTCCGTTTCTGTGTGTCCCAGGCCGCAAAACGAGAACTTGAAAGGCAACGACAGCTTGAATGGGAACGAAATCGAAGACAGGAACTACTAAACCAAAGAAACAAAGAACAAGAGGACATAGTTGTGCTGAAAGCCAAGAAGAAGACTTTGGAATTTGAGTTAGAAGCTCTGGTGAGTGCTGTTGGATTATGCTTTGGGAACATATTAACACCAAGCAATTAAAGTGGTGGTAATTTTTATTACTTTTCATTGGTTAAAGAATGATAAAAAGCATCAGCTTGAAGGAAAACTTCAAGATATCAGATGTCGACTGGCCACCCAAAGGCAGGAAATTGAGAGCACCAACAAGTCCAGGGAGCTGCGCATCGCCGAGATCACGCACCTGCAGCAGCAGTTACAGGTGGGGAAGGGGCCCGTGGACGTGCCGCCAGCACCGCGCGCGCTTAGCGTGACCTCGGCTCCGGGAAGTCACGATGGAGCAGACCAGGCCCTTGAGTCAGCAGGCTGTTGAGCAGAGCCCCTCAGCCCACATCCGCTGAGCGCTGGGTGCCGGGCCGGGCGCTCCCTGGGCACGGAGGGTCCAGCAGTGAGCAGCAGAGGGGAGCGCCTCCCTTCATGGAGTCGGGCAGACAGACGCTGACACATAAGTCAGGGGTTCCCTCAGTCAGAGTGTGAGCAGCGTGCTGCAGAGGGGGCTCTTCAGATTCTCTGTTTCTTCTTGAGTCTTTCGATAATTTCTTTCAATGAATTTGTCCTGTTCATCTAAGTAATCAAATTTATTTGTATAAAATTGTTTACAACATTCTCTTATTATTCTTTAGAAGTCTGTAGTATCTGTAGTAATGTCACTTCTTTCATTCCTGGTACTGAAATTTTGTATTTCCTCTCTCCCTCCCCGTCTCCTCCTTTTCCTCCTCTTTTCCCTTCCCCTCTTTCTTCTCTTAATCCTCTCTTCCCTTCCTCCTCCTCCTCCTCTTCTTCATCAGTTCTAGCTAGAAGTTTATTGGTTGTATTGATTTTTTTCAAAGCCTTTATTTTTGTTAATTTTTCTCTATGGTATGTTCATTTTTTGTTTCATTTATTGAGGCATTTTATTCCCTTCTGTCAACATTGGGTTTAATTTGCTTGTTTTTAGTTTCATAAAGAGGAAAGTTGAATTTGGACCTTTCTTCATTTCTGATATAAACATTTTAAGCTATAAATTTCCCTCTAAGTATTGTTGTAGCCATATTACACAAAATTTTTAATGTGTGGTGTTTTCATCTTCATTCAATTCAAAATATTTTTTTTTTCCTTTGTCATTTTTCCTTTGATGAGTTATTTAGAATTATGCTGTTTAATCTCCAAATATTTGGGTTTTTTCCAGATATCTTTCTGATTGCTTTATGGCTCAGCATAGGATCTGTCACTTGTAAAGAATGTGGCCTCCTTGTAGTTGGGTGGAGTGTCCCGTGACGTCCGCCAGGTCAAGTGGGGGCGTGGTGTTGGTGTCTCCCACGTCCTCACTGGTTTTTGACTTCCTTCGGCCTCCGGGAGAGTGTTGCACTCTGTCATTTTCTAACTGTGGGTTTCTCTTCAGTCCTGTCAGTTGTTTCAGGTTCCTGGAAGCCCCAGTCAGAGACATAACGTAATAGTATCAGATGTTCACGGCCACAAATGGCTTGAAAACATTACTCCAGCGCTCGTGCTCTTTCGTTAACTCTTTATGAGCTGTTTCATAAGACATTCCCTGGGAGAACTTAGGAGTGAGGGCTATGTCTTACTCCTTATCGCACCAAACACATTTTTATTACTTAAGATGGACAACGTGTTCGCTTACCCTTCCTGTGTAATAAAAGGCTAATACGCAGATTGTCCCCTTGACCGGAGGAGCTCGTGGCTTTTTGGAGAAGGATCTGTTTGCGCAGCTTTTGGGTGTGTGTGTTATTCATACGAGAAGAGTATTCCACATCCTCCCTGGGAAGCTGTAAGCCTCGCTGCTATTCAGACACGTGGCACACAGTGACGTCTGACACACGAGCCAGTGCATCTGAGGATGGTTGTTCCAAGCGACTGGCTTTGAACCTGGATGAAAAAAAATTTTTTTTAAGATACTTTTATTTTTTTTCAAGCCAAAGCCAATAAATATATAGAGATTTTTTTTAAAAATTAGGTCAAAATAGAAGTTAAATATTCCTTATTATACACTAGGAAGGCTGTCATTTTATTGAAATTTACAGAAACTGTTAGGATAATTTCTGGTGAACTTAAGCAAGTACAGTGTTTGGCAAGTCATTCAGGAAAACTCCAAGTAGCCTTGTGCTGTGTGATTGATTTTTCTCATGTCAGGTAAACGGGGTTGTTTCAGGAATGCCAGTGCGCTGTGGCATGGTAGCTCCTTCCTGAGCGTGGAGTGACCTGTGGCAGCTCAGGTGCCCGGTTGGAAATCTCTGATCTGTGTCCAGCCCCCCGTTTGTGGTCAGCCTCAGCGGAGCCCTTACAGGTCCAAGTTCAGAGCAGCGTAGTCCCCATTAAACCACGAGCCAGTGCGCCCCCTGCCACATCTGACCCAGCGCCGCTGGGAAAGCTGTTGCTTTAATTTCCCCGCCAAGTACATTTTTAAAAGCTTATAAACAGGCAGGAAGTCAATAAAAGTTTAAGAAATATCAAGGGAGCTATGAGCATCTCAGCGTGATCTCAGCGCACAGCCTCTGCACGCAGCGAGCTCCTCGGAGGAAAGCAGGACTCGCCCTCACTGGCGACTGCGTGCAGCTCACCCCGAGGCCTTGGGCTGCGGGTGGGAGCGTTTGGGGCGTAGGGAACTGACTGAGGTCTGCCTGGAGGGGCAGCCCGGACCGGGACCTTCTCCTCACTCACCGCCTTTTCCCCCTCCTCCCAGGAGGCCCAGCAGATGCTCGGACGGCTGATCCCGGAGAAGCAGATGCTCAACGACCAGCTGAAACAGGTCCAGCAGAACAGCCTGCACCGTGGGTGTTGCCTTCCTTTTGTTTTTTCCTGACAAGAATGTCCTTACTTGAAAGCATAGTAAAAGCGGTTTTCCTCACCAGTTGGTTTTCCTTATCTTGCAATATTTTTCTAAAATAGGAGATTCACTTCTTACGCTCAAAAGGGCCTTGGAAGCAAAAGAACTGGCGCGCCAGCAGCTCCGAGACCAGCTGGATGAAGTGGAGAAAGAAACGAGATCCAAACTGCAGGAGATTGACATTTTCAACAACCAGCTGAAGGTACCGCCTGCGCCCGCCTCTCTCGTCCCCGCCAGGCCGGGCAGGTTGCCGGGGTCAGCCCCGGGCATAGGCTTTACCAGGCTGGCTGGACGGCACACGGTCTGAACGCATGTGTCTCCTCTCACATGTAGCGATGATTTTGGCCTCTAAATCGTGGGTGAGTGAGTGGCCCCAGCATGACGCCTGTCTGTGAACTCAGCTCACTTCTGTGCCTCTCCCTCCTTCTGTCTGCTGCTAACTAATCAGGTTGAACTCCGAAAGCGAGGTTCTTTGCAGACGACGGAAAAGGGACTGTTTTCTCTTCTAAACCCAAGACTTTTCCTGCCACTTTTTACCTTCAGGGTTGTCCTTGAATGTAGGTCTCTATTTTGTTGCCTCACATTTGAAGTGTACTGTTTAATGGGGTGGTGCTTGGTCTCTGTGCGGAAGTGGTGTGTGATTTTGTCCCATTCACACGAAGGTCAGGAAACGCCAGCGCCCGGGGGGAGTGGAGAGATGGCTGCCCCAGCCTCCCTCTGACTCGGTGCCCTCAGTTTAACTCACGGCCTTGTCACCTAAGAATGTGTGTCTTGTAACTGACCCGGAACCACACAGTTCGTTTCCCATCAGCAGGGAGCACAGACTTTAGATGTAAGTAGGTAGTGGAGTTTTTAGTAATTATGTTCTGATGTGAAATTGGATTATTCTTTTTCTTTAGATACTCATTTTCCTTTTTTAACTTAAAATCCTGACTTTGGCTAATTTATCTGTTGTAACTAAGGAAAAAGTAAAACTCCTGTTCTTTTTTGTTAAAAATAGAAAAATTCGGAAGCATATTTGAGGTTTTTAGTTGACCTTCGAATCGAGATTCCAGGCTAAATTCTCTAGACATCCGAGTTGAGATACTTGTGCTTTTCTTTCCCCGCCAATGATGGGCAATGACTGTTTCTCAATTTGCGATTCCAGGAAAGTGCTCTTAGGGGAAGTTTTTTGGAGCCAACTTCGCGTTTTTTTCACTTGGCTCCTGTGCTCACACAGCGTGGGCCTCTGCCGAGCTTCCTTTGTCAACGTCAGTAATGACCAGTTAATTAAAATGAGTCGTTGTGTCTGAGCGAGTCTTCCCCTTGACAGACTCGGCGCGAAGGTGGAAGCTCCTGACTGCGCGCTGGGGAGGGACTGCCCACTGGTCTGTACAGCAGGCCGTGCGGGCCGTCGCGTCTGCCACTGGCGCCGCGGTCGGCAAGAGACCGCCCCGTGACTGTCCATAACGCGACTTTCCATCACACGGAAACTGTTCTACTCAGCGCACTGTTGCAGAGGGGGACTATTTTATTTATATCTTAGCAAAACAGGAATAGTTAGGATGGACTCAGAATGAGGCCAGTCCGAGGGAATTCAGACAACGCGCCGCTTTCTCGCACCAGTAAACGACGTTTGGCTGTCTCATGGTTTGCTGTCTTACTTTGTTCCAGATTAAATTTTATGTTTGCCTGTAGGATCATTTTGAAAAGCACTCTTTTCCCCAGAAGAAATAAAATTCTCTAGCTCACTCACTGTGCTTGTGATTGTGGAAACGACGCAGATTCCTGGAATGTAGAAAAACAAGCAGAACCCTCCCAGGGCTCAGAATAGCCAGCGGAGCCCGCGTCGGGTTCTGGGCCTGCCCCGTGCCGCTGTGGCCGCTGGGGCCGCTGGGCTGAGCGTGTCAGTTGTGGTGTGGGCTACTTTGTTCATGAAACTTCAACAGATATTTCAGAAAAGGTGATCTGGGAAAAGGCAAGACTCAGTCCCTGCACGTTCCGCGACCAGGAATCGAACATGAAACGTTTTGGTGCAGGGATGACGCAGTTCATGGGCCACCCGGCCAGGGCAGAACTCAATCTTATTTTTTTAAAAAATATATTTTATTAATTTTTTACAGAGAGGAAGGGAGAGGGATAGAGAATTAGAAGCATCGATGAGAGAGAAGCATCCTGCATACCCCCAACCGGGGATGTGCCCACAACCAAGGTCCATGCCCTTGACCAGATTCGAACCTGGGACCCTTGAGTCCGCAGGCTGATGCTCTATCCACTGAGCCAAGCCAGCTAGGGCAGAACTCAATCTTTTGAAAAACGTAAGTTTCTTTCAGTTCTCTTGTTTAGCCAAACCTCTGACCATTGTATCCTTTAGATTGATGTGCATTTAAAATAATGGGATATTGCCTTATAAATAAAGCTAAGACACTCTGGGAAAACTTAGATTTTCCAGACAAAATGGAGTCAGTTTTCTCTTTCTGGTGACGTAAGGGAGGCGTGAGAGCGGGTTCTTAGTGAGCTCTTCCTGTGGCCAAGAGGACAGCATCTTCCAGCTCTTTCCCTGTCTGTCCACCTGTTTCCTGACCCCTTCACACGCACACATACATGCACACACATGTGCACCAACACGTACACACACACATGTGCACAGCCCTCCCCAGTGCATTCCTCTTGGCACTCGGGCTACATCGGCTGCCGGCTGTGCCGTGGGGAATTGGACTTCTGTTTGGTTGAGGACTGACTTGGGGTTTAGAAGTCATATTTAAACATGTCTTAGAATTTAAATAACCGGTCAACGTGTTAAAACTCTACTTTTTATGTATCAGGAGTGAACCTTTTTATGATTCTGTGGTAAGTGGAGGATCAGCTGACCTTGATTTCGGTGCAGTTTCTGTGTTTTGTAATACTTTGCTGCTGTTCAGGTTTTCACTCAGGCACTGCCTGCCCTGTGCTCTTCGGGTTTGGTGATTGGCTTTTAAAAGCAGCTTTCGATTTGTTTTGCAACCAGTTAGTTGGGATGAGTTACTGTAATTTAAGACTCAAAGGCTTTTTAAAAGTTTTGATGTGTGTGCTGCGTACTGCTCCTGGGGGACCACGCGGGGCGCTGATTTATAGAGGCTTTTCTTTTAATAGGTACCTCCTACGTAGGTACTAGGTTTAGGCAAAGCAGCACGTGTTTCTGATGCTGGTGCCCAGACCCCTTTCCTGCGAGGCCGGTTTAACATTACACCGAGGAGATGGCATAAATGTGACGGGTGTGTCCTTGTTTAGATTTGTGGCAGTAACTCATGAATTTCATGCAAGGAAGGTTTACTGATTTTGTCTCTTTTCCGAGGCAGCCTAGGCAAAAACCAGGAGCAGAGTCACCCTTAAAAAGTTACACCAGATTAGCAAGAAACGGCGTGAACGGCTGCTCCTCGTGGCCCTGATGCTCGTTACTGTGTCCTCTCTCCACGAGCGTCGGTGCGAGTGTCGGTGCGAGGGAGTCCCATCGTGTTGTTCAGTGGCTGCTGCTTTCTCTCTCAAGTGATCCCACTTCACGGCACCTCCAGTTGTGAGTGTCTCTAAGAGCAAGTGAGCAGAGCCGGCAGTGTCAGGTCAAGTGGCCCTGCGCCCCTGCGCCCCTGCACAGCCCAGAGCAACTTGGCAGCGAGCCAGGCTCCCGGGAGAAGCTGGCTTCTCGAGTATTTAATTCGTCAAGCAATCGCTTTAGAAGCACTTGGGCTGCGCGCCAGAGCTGTCCAGAGATGTTTTATGGTGATAATATCTTCATTCTCCGGGGGAAAGAAGTGACTTTTCCTCCTTGGTTGAAGGGATAAAGTTAAATTAAGCTAGTTTTCACGTATCTCAATACTAGACAGAATCTTTGTTCGCCACGCATTTTCTTACTGTGGTTCATAATCGGGTGGATCAGAGCGCTGTGGAGGGCAGGGTTCTCTGCCGGAAAAGGCCCACGTCCCCTTGGCGAGCGGGTCAGTGGTGCTCGCGGAGCCAGAGCTCGCGCACAGGCCCTGGTTACGAAACTGCCGTGTCCCAGAACCCTCTGGGCATTATTGGTGATGAAAATCTCCATTTCTGTACACTTCACACTTCATGGGAGTTTTATCTTCCCATGTATTTGTAACATGTAGCTAAAACTTCTTTAATGAATATTTAAGACTTGCTTATTTATTAAGAAAGGTATCATACTTTTATTAGGAGGTAGATTAACTTATTACACATTATTATATCTAGTGTAGAACATATAGTGGATAGAACTCATAGAAGAAAAATCAGCAAAGTTGTACTCGATATCATATTGCTGGAGAAATACCCAGCCAAGACATGAGTCGTCATTAGTATAAAACTGAGTTTGATTCTTAGCAGTTTCTTATTGGTTCTGTTTTTATCTTACTTTTAATAGAGAAGTAATTGATATGATTGCATGGCATTCGCAGGGTCCTTTCATGAGGTTGATTCCCAGCAGCAGTTGACAGAATTGTGTGAAGCTTTTCTGAGCTGGTCTCCCAAGGAGAGAATTTAGTGACGCCTTCAAACGCGTTCCCTGAAGGAATAAAGGGCACTTTTAAGTAACTGTCACTGTGCTTGAGGTTTTTAAACTGTTGGAAAGGAAGGGCGACAGGGTAGCCCTCTGCTCCGCACATGAAGGTCCCTGGGGTCCTTGTCGGGCACAGTTATGGCACCAAGGCCTAACTGCGACGTGATGTGAAAACCAGAAAGTTGAGCAAAGCTGGTCTACGCTTGTGAGAGTGCGGGAGATGGAAGCATAGGGGGGCAGCCAGCAGCCATAGAGCCCCTGCTTTCTGTGTTTGAAATGACTGAGGGATAACCCACGTGAGGTCCAGAGTGCTCACAGCTCCTGGGATATCAGCTTGTATGAAACTACAATACACAAGTGTTGTGCTGGGTACTTTGTCACCTAATCTTCCTAAATCTCATGTATCGATACGATTCTGGCAGGAGAATAGATTTAAAGACATAATAGGCATGATTTCAGGAGAAGTGAGGTGGTGCAAACGATGAGCACATTTAAAGGCTGAACAGTAAGAATCTTTTGCTAAGTGTCAAAATAGGTTGATCAGAACCAAACATCGAGGTTGCAATTCTGTCAAGTCACAGCCGGGAAAACTGCGTTCAGCTCCTACCTCCTGAGCCTCACTAGACGTAGTCACCGCGCCAGCCCGTCGGCTCAGCTGCCAGCCCATCGCCAGTTCCGCTCCCGGGCACTGGCATCGCCCCGCTGTGCTGAACGCAGCTGCGTTTAGGACGGAACTTCTCCGAATACAGAGGTTCTTGCGGCTACAAGCTCCTCGCCGCTTTGTCTCAGGGGCTGCACTGCACTGCCTCTTCCTACCTCACTCCGCCTTCGACTCATGCAGGGTGCACCGGAGCTCCCCCAGGGCCTGCAGCTCCCCCAGGGCCCGCAGCTCCCCCAGGGCCCGCAGCTCCCCCAGGGCCTGCAGCACAACGAGCCACGATGCCACACCAGCTGCGATGCCACACCAGCTTCTTCACGCTTAGTTGCTACAAGACTTAACTGTCGTCACCGATCTGGTGGGATGGTAGGTGCCATCACTGAAGGCCAGTCGAGAACGCGGCGCCGCCTTTCCCACAGCAGGAGAGCCAGACGCCGCTCCGCACGCCCTCACGACTGTGGTAACGCATACGTCTAAGTCCCCCCGTGAGTTAGCTTAGGTCGAGGGGGCTGGATTGCGTGTAACAAGAAAGCTCATGTTCTTGTATGTGACTGCCACAGGAGCCGGGCATTTCATGAGAGCCATGATCATTTAGTTAAAAAACACTCCATGGGGCGATGAAAGAGTTAAAAAATTGAATGCAGAAATGATGCAAAGAAACTGAACCTGCTTCGGTGTACCCCATGGACACGGGTGCTGCGAGTGACACAGGGAGCGATGGGAAACGACACGGACCCCCTGACAGGAAGCAGCAGTGCTCAACCCAGTCACACTGAGCAACAGCAAGAAAGCGCCCCGAGGGCTGCCCCTCCGGCCAGGGCTCCTGGGAGGTGCTCTGTGGCCTTCAGCTCATCGCTGCTGGGTCCAGGCTGCCCTCAGGGACCTGCTGGGAGGAGCCTGGCGGCGCCCTCCCTGCCCTTCAGAAACCCCATGAAAGTGTGACCCAGACCGCCACCGAATGGGGGGGCGTGTTGACCCGTGGGAGATCGTGGTCTAACCGCCCAGCCGGTCCCCAGGTGGCCGAGGCGGCGGGAGAGCGCGCGGCTGAGCCCTCACTCCCTTCCTTCCGCTTCTCACGTTAAGTGCCTCCTAATGCGCCACCAGCTTGGCTTCACGTGGCTTCACTCTGCACCCCGTGACCTGTCGGAGCCTCCGTCACCAGCACCCGGGGGCCAGGGACAGTGTGAGAGCAAATGCGCAGTGTGGGCCGTGGGTGAGACGGGGCGTGTGCGTGCGCCTGGCTTCCCGGTCCCTGCACCGCGGCCGGTGCTCCCCGCGACCTGGGGCCGCGCACTTGGACTGTCACTCCCCGGGAGTCCACGTTTCCTGCATAGGTAACGTTTCTCTTTCCTGCGCACCCAGGCTCCTGGCATCAGACAGACGGCTCTCCCTCCTGTGCCTTCCTCTCCTTCGCATTGCATTTCAGCTCGGAGTTCCTTTGCTTACCGCTTACACCTTTTTCGTTTATTCCTGCGCCAAGAATAAAACCCTAAATAGCAGAGACACTGAGCGAAAGGCCTTTTGTCATGAAACGTTGTCTACGGTGTAGCGGGCCCCAAGCTGAGAGGGAGCCCTGCTCGTGTAGTCTGTCTCCACAAACCATCCTTTCTGTTCCAGAACCTCCCACCTGTGGGGATGGAGTTGCACATGGGATCGGAAGGGAATCTGCCCTCACCTCTGACCTGCCTTACAGGGTGCTGGCGCTGGGCTGGCGGGAGAGCGCCGCGGGGACTCGGGTGCCTCAGAGTCACTCCTGCATTTTCTGGTCACGTAGACATTATGTCAGCCTGAGCCGGGGGTGCAGATCATACCAGCAGCAGAAACTAGCCCCCTTTATCTCTTTGTCTCAGAAATAGAAAATTTCAAATATGAACCGCGTTTTCATTTGTGTTATTGGAGAGTAATATTGATGCTTGAATCCATATTCCTCTGGGAAGGAACCTGCTGAAGTTTTAAACACGGGAAAGCTCTACCTCCCGTGCGTGACGGTGAGGAGGGGAATGGAAAACGGGACTCTTTCCTGGGGGTGGTGCTCTTCTCAGCGCTGCAAAGCCAGAGGAGGCGTCATCCTTCCTCTCCGACTGCAGCCATGGCATCCTTGCCCGCCCTGTCCCAGCTAACTTGCCCAGGCACCCTTCCTAATTGGCAAGCCATGTGCCAGGGCTGCTGCCACAGGGACTAGGCCGCCGAGTTGCCTCTTCCTGCTGCACCTGCCTGGAGGGTCCTGCTCTCATCTGCTGGGTCACCCACTGAAGCTCCCCTCCTCCCCGTCCCTAGTGCCTCCCTCCCTGCAGGCCCCGTCTCTCCCTAACCTCCTGATCTCCACTTAAACTTCTCTCGTAGCCCATTGGTCTGGGACCTCTCAGGGCCACTCAGAATGCTGCTTGGTGTGCTGGGCTTCCTCTTCAGAGCAGCCCAGCTAATAGGGAAGGTTAGTCCACCACTCAGGGCTCTTCTCTAGAAATAAGCGCGTTTTATTTTATTTTTTAAATATAGTTTAATTGATTTTTTACAGAGAGGAAGGGAGAGGAATAGAGAGTTAGAAACATCGATCAGCTGCCTCCTGCACACTCCCTACTGGCGATGTGCCAACAACCAAGGTACATGCCCTTGACCGGAATTGAACCCGGGACCCTTGAGTCCGCTGGCTGATGCTCTATCCACTGAGCCACACCCGTCAGGGCAATCAGCACTCACCTGCTCCGGGTGCGTCCCTGACCCTGGGCTTCAGTCTCTGAATGAACCTGAGAGTAGGAGCTTCAAGGCGGCGAGAGCCACCTGCGGACTTGGCAGTGAGCAAAGCCAGAGCACAGGCACGTGGCCTCGAGGTCTCCCCACACAGACCCGGGCTGGCCACGGGGCCCGACCTGGCAGCCGGGCCACACAGTCCCCGGGGTTGTTGCTGACGCAGTCAGATGGGTTCCAGTGACTGCACATCCCAGGTTCCCCCTGAGCTGGCATTTCTGTTTTTCATCCTTTCGGGCGTTTGAGCCTCAGCTTGACCGTCGTAGGATGCGTTGTATGTTCAGTAGCCCGTGAAGCGACGCCTGGTCCTGCGGGGCCAGCATCGAATGGGGAAGTGGGATCCAGGGTGCGGCCAGCTTTGTACTCCGTCA
Source organism: Murina feae (assembly GCA_004026665.1). NCBI lineage: Eukaryota > Metazoa > Chordata > Mammalia > Chiroptera > Vespertilionidae > Murina > Murina feae. The sequence continues at coordinate 6,197 of PVJC01013354.1, read as the reverse complement.
CTGCTGGCTGGTTGAGCCTGGGCGGCCGACGCCTCGCTGGCTTTAGAGAGAAGATGCTCTGAAAGAGGTGATTTGGAGGCACACAGGCCTGGGTGGGGGAGAAGAAGGTCGCGGAGTGCAGGCTCGGCCATTTGTTCAGAGGCAGCGCAGCAGGAGGAGGAGGAGGAGAGGTGGAGATGGTACGCGAGGAGGTGTGTGCATTGTCACAGCCAGTGGAGGCTGGTGTTCATTCATGACCAGAAAGATCTCGAGGTTTTACTCATGATCATCACCATGTCTTAAAACTGGTCACATGCCATTGTTATTGCTGAGTTGGACCCTGGGCTCCTGGAATGTCCTTCCAGGCTGGCACGGCCTCTGAGCAGTGGTGGAGAGTGCGGCGTGCATGGGCGTGTGCAGCGGCCTCTGAGCACGGGTGGAGAGGGCGGTGTGCATGGGCGTGTGCAGCAGCCTCTGAGCACGAGTGGAGAGGGCGGTGTGCATGGGCGTGTGCAGCGGCCTCTGAGCACGGGTGGAGAGGGCGGTGTGCACGGGCGTGTGCTGTGGCCTCTGAGCACGGGTGGAGAGTGTGTGTGCACGGGGCGTGTGCTACGGCCTCTGAGCACGGGTGGAGAGGGTGGTGTGCACGGGGCGTGTGCTGCGGCCTCTGAGCACGGGTGGAGAGGGCGGTGTGCACGGGCGTGTGCACGGCTCCCTGCAGTGGCCTCATCAGCTCCTGGAGCGCAGTCCTGCCCAGGGGAGAGGTGCCAGTTGTCTGAGGTCACGCTCTTCACCTCTGACATGTTCTCCCTAAATGCCCAGGCCTCTCCCCTGTGAACGTCGCTCAGGCAGTGGCAGTGCTTTCGCCTCCTGCATCACCTGTTTCTTGATTTTTATAGGAATTACGAGAAATACATAACAAGCAGCAACTCCAGAAGCAAAAGTCCATAGAGGCCGAACGCCTGAAACAGAAAGAACAAGAGCGAAGGGTCATCGAGTCGGAAAAACAAAAAGAAGAGGCCCAGAGGTGGGTCTTTGCGGGGGCTGGCCGTCTGGAAGGCGCTGAGTGTCCACCACGTGCCTGGCTCCTGCAGGCGTCTCCGGCGTCAGAAAGAGCCTTCAGTCTGTGTGCGAGTGTGTGTGCGTGCAAACGTGTGTATAGAAACCTTTGCACATGTAAGTAGCCAGTTTTGAGTTGTTCCCAGAGCTCTCCTGACTTACGACTCTGGTCAGTGGGACCACACAGGGGCCTGGGCCTGTGGTGCGCTCACTGTGTGCCAGTGGCCACACACCTTCCTCCAGGACCCACCGCTCCTCCTCCTCCTCCTCCTCGGCCGCCAGTTCAACTCGGGACATAGGAGAGCGTTCGCTGCTGCCCCAGGACAGACACAGCTTCGTTTTTGTCTGAGTGTGTGTGTGTGAGTGTGAGTGTGTGAGTGTGTGTGTGTGTTGTCTTCATTTGTAACTTCCTGCTGTAAATTGTAGTCATTTATCTTTAACTGTTGGTGCGTCTGATTTTGATATTGGATATTTGCTTTTTACATTTCCATTAATTTTAGACACAAATAACCAAAATCCCAACAATACAGTATTAGTCATAAAGATGGATTATTGAATTTAGACAAAAACATGAAGAGGCAGCCGCTGATGTCGTGGCCAGGCTCTGTCCCCGCCAGAGGGGGGTTTGGTTCCGGCGTGCGCAGCAGTTTGAGTCTGTGCTTGGGTTTTCCTCATGCCGGTGGGGGGGGGGGGGTAGGGAGTATTTCTTCATGGACGTTGTGCCCTGTGGGCTGTATGGCTCAGGGGTTCCTGCAGGTGTACACACTTGTGAAGTTGAGAAGTAGTTTTGTTATTGTTCTAACCAGTTGCTAAGCTAATCAGAAATCAGAGCTCTCGCTGTGATTCCCTAAGTTGTGTTTCATCCCAGAATGGGCCCCGGGAGCCTTTGTTTCGTGGATGCAGAGCGCTCCGCCCGGAGGTCGCGAGCATCCCGTTGGCCGGACGTGGTTTCCGTGCTGCCCTGGAGTCGCTTCCTCGCGGTAATGGGGCCTCTCGTTGGCAGGCGGGCTCAGGACCGGGCCGGGCCGGGCCCCGAGCACCTGCCGCAGGACGACGAGCATCAGCGGCTGCGGAGGCCCCACGAGGAGCAGCGCCTCCGGAGGGAGGAGAGCGCCAGGAGGAAGGACGGCGAGGACAGGGGCAAGCCCGAGGCGCAGGACAGGCTGGGCCGGCTCTTCCCGCTGCACCAGGAGCCAGGCGCGCCCGCCGTCCACGCGCCCTGGTCCACCGCAGGTATTAGGGGCCGGAAGTGACCCAGACGCTAGGTCGTCTTCTCTCCCACATCCTTCTGGCAATTTCCATGTCTGATCAGGCCCTGTCCTGGCTGTGTTAATAGAGGTGGCCATGTCAGGCTCCTTGTTTGGGGCAGTGCAGCTGTTCATTGTGGGGCACTAGGATCTGTTAATTCTGCCACCCCTTGCCAACCTGTGCCTGCTGTCACACTGGCAATCAGAAGCCTTGCAGACAACAGTGGCAAACGTTTCATGGAGACACCTCGGTTCCAAGGAGAGGTCTTAACCCCGCCTGCTGCCTCTCCAGCTCCAGTTCTCTCGGGGGGTTCTGGGCTGTCCCGGGAGCAGGAGGTGGCTCCTTTGCCGTGGCCTGCCCTGCATGCCAGCCACTGTCCTCAGTGGGCCCTGCAGAAGACTGCTCAGCACCCTTCCGAGAGTGAGGCTGTTTTTTTGCCCTTTGGTCACAAGTTGCCCGCTAAGTAATGGTAAGTGGAAAACTTAGAAATAGCTGGAAGGCATCCCTTAAGCAGATGCAAGCTGGGTGGAGTTTTGAAGTCCTGGTGTGGCTGTACGCTACTGAGCAGCTCTGCAGGGAATACCCGCCCAAGGGAGCGATCGCAACTTACCCTGATTTCATTGGTCTGACCGGTGTGCCTTCTGCCAGTGTACAGAAAGAAAAGGAAAGACAGTTCTGCAAGGCTTGCTTGCTGGCGCGGCGGGCAAGGCTGGGAGGAGGGCTCCCAGTTGGGTCCGCACCCTCCCTGCCTAAGGTGCTCGCTGCCCGGGGAGGAAGTCATCAGATCCCCCAGGGGCACCCCGTATGAGGCGAAAGTGTTTTGATATGAAAATCACTTCCCCATGATCTGATCATGGGCAGTTAGTTTAAGTTCCTTGTGTTGCTTCCTAGTCAGGACCTTCTCCTTTGGTCAGTGGGAGTTCTGCAGGGCACCCCCCCCCCCACACACACACACACACTCCTCTCAGGGAAAGCAGATGCGTCAGTGAACGTGGCAGACAGTCCCGAGGGCATGCTTGGTCCTGCCAACTGGAATCCAGACTGTGCTCTGCTCTCGTGCATTTTTAAAACGTTTATTTCATTTCAAATCTGTCGTTTTCCTCTGGGGCCCATGCCTAGGCGCATGCGCCTCACTTCACTCAAGGTGATCCTAGTAATGGGTCTTGGTGAGAGCCACGTGGGTCCTGCAGGGCTGCATTCAGGGCCCAGACATCAGCATGGCCACGGGTCGGCGAGTCCAGACCTGGTCCCATTGGATCTACCGCGCGTGCTGGGTGGGTGGGGCCTTGGTGCTTCCAGGCCTGCGGTGCTGGGGCCTAGTCAGGAGCCCTTAGCCTCACTGCACTTGGCATTGGGGTGACCCTCCTTTGCTTGGAGGGTCTGCTAATGCTCTGGTGGGTCTGGGGTGCCGGCATTGGATTCGGCTCCCCAGCATTACGTGTGTGCTTCAGAGGCCCTGGGTGGATGGGCAGTTGGAGTATTGAGGCGGCGGTGGAGGGGACAGCGGCTATGGGCTTGTCATGCGTTCGCGTTCCGTGTAATGTTTATTTTTCCATCTCCCCCACCCCCACTTCGTTTGTAAACAGAAAAGGGCCCGCTCACGATCTCTGCCCAGGAGAACGTGAAGGTGGTGTACTACCGGGCGCTGTATCCCTTCGAGTCCAGGAGTCACGATGAGATCAGCATCCAGCCGGGCGACATCGTCATGGTAAGGGCGGCCGGGCAGTGCCTGCTGTCCGTGGCAGCACCGCCTTTCTGTGGGCGTGACAGCGGCGAGCTCGTCGGAGTGTGAGGGCCAGGAACCCAGCACCGGGCTTCCGAGCTGCAGGCTCGGTCTTCTTCCTTTCCTGTGGAATGGGGGGTCCTTTAACCTGCACCCCAGCATCGCCTGCAACCAGAGCTGTGAAGGCAACAGGCTCATAGCACAGCCTCAGCGCAGTTCCAGCTCGGCGACCATCCGGCAGCCTCAGAGTTCAGGCTGCTGCTCCAGTTCTTTGGTTGTTGTTGTTGCAGTTTTGTGATGAACAGGCCTTTTATTGGTAGTAAACTAGAGCGAACAACCAGAATAGTACATATGCAGTTTCAGTACACACAGTAAAAGTCAGAGAAATCCAAAACCTGGATAAAACAAAACACGGGGGACCACACATCCTCAGATGCCGCGGGAAGGTCCTCTCGTCCTCCGCGTGCTCCGGTTCCGCAGTCGTCTCCAGGGACCAGTGTTACATGTGAAGTCCTCCAGCATCGTTTTCAGTTGCCAATTAAGTATGTGCTTATGATTGTAACTAGAACTACAGGGACCAGTTCAAGAAAGAATAGAGCCATGTGGTTGACCTAAGTTATTTTCTAAAAGAAAACGTCGTACCCCAATCTAGTTGTCAACCTCAGAATGAGAGTCTGCGAAGTGGCCCGCCTTTGCATTGCCGTCCGCATTGAAAGGACACACAGGCAGCGGCGGCATTTTAAACGAGGGAGGAAGTGGGACGGAGACAGACACGTTCCTCCTGCCGGACCCGGTCCGAGGGCAGAGGCGTTCGCCATGGCTCATGCACCCGGCGTGTAGCTGAGCTCTGTGGAACGTGTGATCTTCAAGGGGCCAGAATGTAAAGAAAGAACAGAGGAACCAGCCCCGCCCCACTGTTATTTTGATGGCCTTTTCTCTGATTGCGGGCTGGAAACAGGAGGGCCAGCGCCAAAGGGCTGAGGTCTTCCTGAAACTCAGGGACGAGCGTGTCTCCAGACACATCCTGCCCTTCACAGACAGCTCTGAGTGCGCGTGTGCTGGTGCCAGCCTCCCTCTCGCAGAGAGACTGGCTCCCTGAGGAGTGGGCACTGCTCCGGACATGGTGGTGCCAGGCCGGGCCCACCTCTCCACCGCCTCCTGGCACTCACACTGCCTCGTCTCTGAGAAGCCACCCCTTTAGAAGTGACGAAAGTGCAGTGCGACATCCGATAGGGCCTCAGTGCAGTGGCCTTGTCACACTTGAAAAGCTGAGCTGAGTGTTTTTATAATTACATGTTGTTGGAACACAGGCTGCAGAAAGGTAGCGTGCTCTCCTCAGGATGAGGGGGTGTTACAAATGTCCCCAGAAGGAAGTGGTGACAGAGGGTCTGTGTTCTAATGAGAAGGGATTGCTCTTGTTTTGAAATGTATTTTTCCTGAAGTTGGCTAGTTAACCACCAGCTTGCTATATGAATAGAGTAAGATACACTATAAGAATACGCCTTTCATTAAACATCTGTTTTGCTTTCAAACCTTTGCTTTCCCGGTGGAGGTTAAAGGGGAATGGGTAAGTGCTCTGTGGCTGTCAGGAAGTCTGCATCGTAGTCAGTGTTCTGTGCCTTTAAGTCCCTTCAAGCCCGTGTAGGTGCCCGTATCTGTGGGTGTTGTCGCGGTGGTGGGAGTCCGTTTGGAGTGTGTGGTGTGTTGTGTTTACAAAAACCAGGAGGGAGACAGGTGTGTGGAACGTGCGGGGACCCCGGGGGCCCCCTCGAAGGCTCTGTGTTTGGCACGTTGTTAGGTCAAGTCTCTGCCTCGGTCACAGACAAACACAGGTTCCAAAACTAAAAGATAACATTCTAAAAATGCGTTTTTTAAAAGGTGAATATTTCAATAATTTTATGGCTAAGAAATGCGTCTGTAGGTTGAAACCAGAAGCCATACATGACAAAAATGGACAGATTTGACAATATAAAAACATTAAAATGCGTATATCACAAAGTACACGAGAGACAAATGGTTAATATCTGTATTACATAAAATATTCCAAAAGGTTATCATGAAAGAAACACAACTTAGAAAAGTTGGTGGAGGGTATGAAGAGACAGGTACAGGAGAAGAAAAGTAAGTGAGTTAAAAAACAAACAAATGAAAAGATCATCCAGTTCATTGATGATCAGGAAAATGCAAG
>PVJC01013353.1:0-38130 GCA_004026665.1 Murina feae | reverse complement strand
AAACTAAGTACATTTACTCTGTGTACCCAGTTCAGTTTGATGTTCATTGCCATTTCTAAAGGGAGTGCCGTTCGATAGAGCTCTCAGATCAATGCAACTCACTTCAGGGAACGATTTGTATTCATGCTGTCTGCCTTTTCCTCCCAGTTACTAAGTACAGCCTCGTCTTCCGACAGTCATCATAACTGAACAATTACATCGATAGTTCTGTAGATAGAATCGGGCAGTGTCCATTTCAAACCGAAAATTTCCATTTTTCACAAAGAACTGATATTAACTAAAAGAATAATTTTAAAAAAGAACAAACTCTGTTGTTTAACTAAAAGAGCATCTTTTTAGTTACTACTCTCCCTGGGTCTGCCAAACAAGGGCAGTGCACGCTTGGAGCCAGCAAAGCAAAAGGCGCTGAGTCAGTGAGGAGCGCCTCCCTTTGACAGGGCCTTGCTCGGGGACGGGGCTCTCTGAGCCTCACACACTTAATGATGGGCCTCCTGGGGGTGAGGCCCCATGTTCCATCTGCTCGTGGCATTTGAGGAAACTAATGGCATCTTACAATGTTTATCCTTAAATTAAAATTATGTGCATTTGGGAGATTTCAATCTCCTGGGGAGAAAATAGCTTAGTCATTTCATGAATCTTACGTTTGGTCCAAGTATTTTCCATTTGAAAAATCATGACCTTGATGCTAAGCTATCATAGCAAGTCTTAGGGGCACCCTGCCTATTCTATCAAGGTATCTCTCTCCCTCCCTCTCTGTCTCCCTCCCTCTCTCATTACTCTTTCTGCTGCCGCTGAATGCTGCCTGCCTCCTGAGTCTGGCCTGTTCTGCTCCTGGGTGCCTTCCTGACAGCCCTTGTCCTGACTAGATCCATTTTCCCATTGCCAGGCCTGTGCTCCCAAATCCCCCCTTACCGCCCTTTACAATTTGTAAATAGTCGCCCTCCCTTTATCTCCTTCGCCCAAAGCTGCATGTAACAGATTAAGTTTTTGTAATCGCCTTTCCTGAGTCATCCCTCTAATCCTTTGTACGGTCTCCGTGGCCTTGGTGGTATTTATTGCTGCCATTACCAGCTTCCTGGGCTTTATAAACGAGAGGGCCGCAGCAGCAGAGCTCAGGTGAGGAGTGTCACACACAGGTGCACAGAAAGGGACCCTGGGAGGAAGGTGGGAACCTGGGGTAAGGTCAGACTTCCCATAGGCTTTCTGTGTCACCTTGATCAAGTCTGACATGTGCTACCAGCCACGGTTCACTCAAAGCCTGCCGGTGTCTCTGAAGAAGCGGGGAATGGAATTCACATCCACTAGGGAGTTCCAGATGACAAGTGGTAGACGGCAAAGGCGTGAAAATCAATCTCGGGAACTTGTTCCAGCCATAATTACGTACCTTCAATATCTCATTTTCTTTTTAGAAGTGACCTCGTCATAGACTTCTCCATACCACAGTGTGGCTGTTTGTGTAGCCTGATAGTTAATGTACATTTTAAGATCAGCAGGCCGCTTCCGTGGGGAATTGGATCAAAGGCACCCCGCCATCTCACTCAAGTCCTTCAAACGGAAAGAGGGGAACAAGGAGCTTGGAAACCATCTTGAGAAGGTCAGCCAGCTTCAGTCTTCTCAAATAATAAATAAATAAATAAATAAATAAATAAATAAATAAATAAATAAGAGAGAGAGAGAGAGAGAGAAAGAGAGAGAGAAAGAGAGAGAGAGATGAGAGCCGGAACGAAGGCTGCCTTACTGCTCATTCAATTCCTTAACCAAAGCTTCGGACCAGCATCTAACCGCTGCCTCCCCGCAAGCCCTCTGGGGCCCAGGCATTAGAGGGCACATTAGATCAGGTCTTTGATGTCCTTGGTCTCTGGTGGGGACCCTGTAAGCCCTGGACATTGTCACCTCTGATTCTTTCCGTGCCTGTGACCTTAGCTCACGGACAGTGACTTGCAAGCGGCGTGTCAGGGCTCCTGAGAACAGCTCCATCCCCCTCACAAGAGGTTTAGACCGGGAGCATTGGGTAGTCACCCTTGACATCAGGACCCCGTCCACAGCCCAAGTAAACATAATTATATGACAACAGCAGCTGTGACGTGTGCCAAGGAGTGGCAGGCAGCAGGCGAGTTACTGCCAGGCTAAGTAGGGAGACTACATCAGAAAGCTGCCTCTCAGGTGAGCAGACATCCTCCCCTTGCCCGCCCGGGTTTATAAAGTGATCCTCCAGCTTTGTCATGGGGAGAGAGGCCTGTGTCCTCTTAGGAGTCCCGTAGCCAACTCCACTGGGAAGTGTGGCTGCGATTTTTTGTGCATTGGTTTGTGTGTGTGTGTGTTTTCTTTCACTGGGTTCAGGGAGTCGAGAAGGGATGCAGACCATTCCCCTAAGGAGGCTGATAAAATCAATAACAATTGAAAAAAAAGCAGGCATATTAATTCCCTGTCTTGTTTAGTGTCATCATTTTCACCTGGCCATGCAGATCATAAAGTTCCATCTCCCTTACAACCCACATCCTGCTACAATTTTCTATCAGCTGTGTCTCCTGAACATTCTCCAGCTCACCCCTTATTCTTATTCTATTGCTCTTGCCTTCTGGGATCCAAAAGCCTATTCTACAGCTCTTCAGAAAACATCTGTATCATGGGATTTCTTCTAGTGCAGCGAGTTTTAACTGGTGTGCCACAAGAATTTTTAAAACATACAATGCCTAATTACTTAGTCAGGAGCACTGACCTTTTTAACCTTAGATTTTCAAATAAAGAAATGAAAACAGCCAACACAATAGCTGTCTGGTGTGAAGGAATAAAAATTATACCTATTTTTGTCAGATCAGCAAATATATGTGTGTGTGTGTGTGTGAGAGAGAGAGAGAGAGGGAGAGAGAGAGAGAGAGAGAGAGAGAGAGAATTTTAGCAATTAGTTTGTGTGCGGCATGAAACCAAAAAAGGTTGGAAATTGCTGTCCTAGTATATCCCTCTGATCAATTCCTTCTGCACGCAGCAGCCAGAGGAATTCTAAGAGGTGAAGTTGAGACAGACTAAGTGGGCTGGGGGTCAGCAGACAAGTGAGGGCCAGCTAGGAAGAGGAGGTGAAGGCCAAAGTTCCCTACTGTCACAGGCCTGGGGAGGGAGGGGGCTGTCTCAGGTGTCACTAACCAGATACCTGCTGAACTTGTTTCCATCATGAGACACAGGAGCACTCAGCATCTCACTGCAAAATACATTTGCATCCTCACCTTTTATTTCTCCCCCAGAATCTCCCAAAACTCTAAAAACCAAGTGTAAAGCTGACTGCCTTCAAGCCTTTCTTGCCCATATCATCATCCTCCCGGGAATACCAGGTCCCTCACCCAATTGGCAAATTCTACTTGGTCTTTACAATTTAACTGCAGAACAGCTTCCTCTTTCGAGGTCTTCTTTATCCACAGGCACCTGCCTCCATACATCCACTTACACTTTTTCATCAAAATGGTGTGTTTTTACATGACTTTATGATTTCTTTATGTTTGTTTTCTCCACTAGCCTGAGTTTTTCCTGGAGGAAAATCCTAGGTTTGTCAATTATTTCATTCCTAGCATCCATCACCATGACTGGAATACAGTTGCACAGCACAGAGTTTTACTTGAAGTTAATTAAACTGCATGCAAGGATGGATTACAAAGAGGAAGCAAGTGAAAAAGAGAAGGCAGGTAAGCATGAGCATTTTAAGAACTTAAGCTTATTTTCCCTGTTATTCCACACTGTGAGCTAAGCGGCACAGTGAGGAGGAGACGGAACATGTGATGTGATGTTGGGATAGGAAGACATGCCACATAGCTTCAGGATGACAAGTCAATGTGCCCAAATCCCCATACCCTCCTTGTGACTTTCACTGTGTCTCAGCAAAAGAGTTTATTTGAGCATAAATTGATGCCAGTCAGGCAATGCCAAACCAAAAGTGGGTAGGAGCCCTTCATCGACAAGAACTAGGGGGCAGGTGTTTATAGAGAAGATATGAAAGCAAAGCAAATAAATAGACTGGTTATGGTTTAAGCAGCTATCTTATTCGGATAAGCCTCGTTGGCTATTTCTGAGGCTCATTCTTAAGTTTCTTTATCAGACTTGATTGCTCTGACTGGCTTGGGTTTTGGCTGACTTACATAAACTGCCAAGGCATTTGAGCCACCTGACCTGTGGCCCCCATGTTTAAAGACTAACCGTGCTTCTGTCCTCTATTCAATCTAGAGTTACCTTTTCTGTTACCTCATTTAATGAGTTCACCGCAGCAGAACTATTTTAAGTGTCTAAAGTATTTTATAATTTGTCAGAATTTGAAAGACCATGGAAATTAAAATTCACCACATTCAGCATTGAAGTTGGATGGCTTTAGTTGAGCTCACCATCCAATTGTCTTTTCCATCCAATTGAAGAGTCTAACTCTAAGCTGTTCTTAACTCTCAACTAAGAGAGCCTGGTTTTGAAGTCTCTGGGGACACGTGCTAGTAAATCAAAGCAGTGTGTTCACAGAACACTGATAAAATCTCTTGAATCTTCCAACCTGCCCTCTCCCTCAGGGTCCCCCACAGATCTCTTCTGGAGATCACCTGTCTCTCCTGCTGCCTTTACTGTGAAGGGGGTTCCAAGACACAGACACCCCTGCTGTAAGGTCCCTGCGAGGGGGCAGCAGACTACATACCAAATTGCATCCCAACTAGCGATTTCGGGGACAGGAAAGCTTTCCCTCTTCTGGGAGGAAATAGAGGGCTGTGCCATTTTCAGAGCAGGGCCTCTGAGTTCTTGCTGCTGGTTGGGAGAAACACTCAAGGGAAGCAGCCTTTTGAGGTTGACATGTTTGTGTAGCCTGACAGGACCTGGACCTTTGTAAATCGGGGACTGAAGCGAATACGAATGACAGGAAGAAAGGCAAGGCCGAACTCCCACTTCCGTCTGCTCGGAATGAGTGCCGGCTCTTCTGAAGGCACATTTACAGCCGAAGCCCAGGATGAAGCAGACCAAGTGTTCCTATTTAGATAATAGCAAAATCAGGCTTCAGAGAATTGTTAGTCAGCAAACCGCATTTTGGGGAAGGCCATGCTCCCAGAAGGGAAATGAGGAGTTTTGGGATCCAGATTTAGACCTGCAAGAGACCAAAACAGCAAGGTACAGGGAAGAGAGATCCGAGCTGCGCTCTTTCTGCTTGAATAGAAGGGAAGCTGGAGTAAGCAGCATGAAAAGAAAGGTTCGCTCCCTTTGCAAAGTCCTGTGAGCTCCTTCCAATGACGAGATCGACACCAAAACACTGCCTTACAGTGGCTTTGGGCAGCTCACTCCACCAAGTGACCTTCCTGCTTCTCATGGCCACTGCCCCTCCTTCAGCCTCTCCTTCCACCCTGGCTCCACCACTCAGAGGCTACAGCCCATGCAGTCTTGACTACTGTCCAGGTCCCTGGAATCAGAAGGAGCTCTCCACTGAGCATGGGGAAGGCAGGAGCTGTAACTTCCCTTCCTGAAGCTTCTTCCATCTGAGGATGGATGAAAACAGGCTTTGGAGAAAGAGATACTGCTGTACATCCTGTCCTTGTCAGGATGGCAAGACATGTTCCATTGTATTTCTCTAACAGTCCACAGTTCTCCCAGCCCTCTTAGAATAATTCCAGTAATGAATGATAGATGCTAAGTAGCTAGCAGATAGGAGCACTGATATGGAATTTTAAAATGACTTTATTTTTTGTTTCTGGTCCTGAAACAGATTTATTTGAATCTGCCCTCATTTCATTTGGTGGTTTATAAGGCATATCTCAGAGACATTGCAGGTTTGGCTCCAGACCACCACAACAAAGTGAATATAATAAAATGAGTCACACAAATTGTGTGGTTTCCCAGTTCATATAAAAGTTATGTTTGCATTATACTGTAGTCTACTAAGTATGCAATAGCATTATATCTAAAAAAAGTATACATCTTAATTAGAAAATGTTGTATTGCTAAAAAAAAAATAATGCTAACCATCATCTGAGCCTTCAGCAAGTTGTAATATGTGTTTGGTGGAGAGTCTTGGCCTCCAGTTTGATGGCTGCTGATTGATCAGCTTGGCAGTCACTGAAGGTCAGGGTACTATGATGATTTCTTGAAATGAGACTACAATAAAGTGTGTCACATTGATTGAGTCTTCCTGTTCACAAACAATTTCTCTGTGGCATGAGATGCTGTTTGATGCCATAGTAAAACTTACTTCAAAACTGGAGTCCCTTCTCTCACAACCTGTTACTGCTGCATCAACTGACTTCATGCATAATTCTAAATCCTTTGCTCTCATTTCAACAACTCTTGAATGTCTTCACCAGGAATGAGTTCCACCACTTTCTTTGCATCCATTAGAAGCAACTCCTCTCCCTTTAAAGTTCTATTATAAGTGGCAGCAATTCAGTCATCTCTCTCAGCTCCACTTCTCATTCTAGTTCTCTGATATTTCCACCACATCTGCAGTTACTTCCTCCAGTGAAGTCTTGAAAACTGCAGTCATCCATGAGAGTTGGATCCAACTTCTTCCAAACTCCTGTTAATGTTGATTGATATTTTGACCTCTTCCCATGAATCACAAATGCTCTTAGTGGCATCTTTAATGAATCCTCTCTGGTGGCTTTATTTACTTTGCCCAGATCCATCAGAGATATCACTGTCCATGGTAGCCTTGTGAAATGTGTATCTCAACTAAGAATTAAAAGTCAAAATTATTCCTTGACCAGTGGGCTGTAGAATGAATATTGTGTTAGCAAGCATGATAATAATATTAATCTTGTTATACATCTTCATTGAAGTTATTGGGTGACCAGGTGCATTGTCAATAAGTAGTAATATTTTTTTAAAGGAATCTTTTTTTTTTTTCTGAGCAGTAGGCCTCAACAATGGCTCAAAATATTTAGTAAAGGATGTTGTAAAGAGATGTGCTGTCATGCAAGCTTTGTTGTTCCATTTATAGAGCACAGGCAGAGTATAATTCTTAATGGGCCCTTAGATTCTCAGAAGAGTAAATGAGCACTGAATTCAACATTAAGTCCCCAGCTGCATTAGTCCCTAACCAGAGAGTCAGCCTGTCCTAGGAAGCTTTGGAGCTTTTGACTTCTCCTCTCTAAAGCTGAAAATTTTATATGGCATCTTCTTCCCAAACAAGGCTGTTTTGTCTACATTGAAAAACTGCTGTTTCATGTAGCCACCTTCATTAGTTATCTTAGCTAGATCATCTAGATAACTCGCTGCAGCTTCTACATATGCACTCGCTGCTCACCTTGCACATTTATGTTATGGAGATGGCTTCTTTCCTTGAACCTCACCAACCTCTGTTAGCTTCAGACTATTTTCTGGCAGCTTCTTCACTTCTCTCAACTTTCACTGAATTGAAAAGAGAGAGGGCCTTGGTCTGGATTAGGTATCGGTGGGGAACATCCAGTCCGTGGGCCATAAGAGGCCAACAAAATCATTTTGTCTGGCCCTGAGAAAGCATTAGGGGTGACTTAATTAAAAGGTTGACCAAATAGAGCAGGCTAATTTTTAAGCTGATAATTTTGTATGGCCCTCGAATGATGTTATAAATATCCAAATGGCCTTTGGCAGAAAAAAAAGGCTCCCCACCCCTGATTTATGGGAATAGTGTAGCTGGTTTGGTTTTCTATCTAGACCTCTACGACTTTCTCCATAGCAGCAATAAGGATGTTTTCCTTTCTTATCACTTGTGTGTTCCCTGGAGTAGCGCTTTTCATTTACCTCAGGGACTTTTGTTTTCCATGCACAACTTGGCTAACTCCCAGGCACCAGGGGCCTTGCTCTGAGCCTGTTTCAGCTTCCAGCATACTTTTCCCATAAGCTTCATCATGTCTAGCTTTTGAGTTAAAGTGGGAGACATGTGATTCCTCCTTTCACTTGAACACTTAGAAGGCACTATAGGGTTATTAATAGGCCGAATATCAATATTATTGTATCTCAGGGAATAGGGAGGCCCGAGAAGAAGGGGAACAGCTGGTCGGGGGAGCAGTCATCACACACACACATTTATTAAGTTTGCTATCTGATATGATGTGGTTCATGGCACCCCAAAACAATTCCAAAGGCAACACCAGATATCACTCTTCACAGATCACCATAACATAATAATAATTTAACAATTTTAATTATTGTGAGAATTACCAAAATGTGACACAAAGACACAAAGTGACCAAATGCTGTTGGAGAAGGGTACGAAGGACTTGCTCAACTCAGGGTCACCACAATCTTCAAGTTGTTTTTTAAAAATGCAATGTCTGTGAAGTACAATACAGCAAAGCACATAAAACCAGGTCTGCCTATACTTCACTTTCAAATTATGATGAAACTCACTAAACAAACAAGAGTGGCTCAAAATGCTTAAGAATTACCCAAATGAAGTGTAAGCACTGCAGGATACATCGCATCCCCATTTTTCCAAGTCATTATGGTTGTGTATATTCTACTCTATTGAATATATCTGATAAAAAGCTTAAAACTATATATAAAAAAAAAACAAACCTATTTTCACTCTGAAATTCTCCAAGCAGAGTATCTTGCAGGCACTGTACTGTGCCAGGCTATAGGAATAAAGTTATGAAGAAGACCCTGCATTTTCCCTTAATGTGCAAGTATTGCTGGAAGAAAAACACACAGCGAGAGAGGCTACTATAGGGAGGACAGTATAGAAGTGAGGAGAGAGTGCAGGAGCAGGAGGGTAGACAACTCTACTCAAAGGTGTGCAGAGGTGTTGACACAGAAGAGGAGGAAGAGAGGCAGGGGAGGGGGGAGGTGTGGACAGGGAATGGTAACAGAGAGAGCTTAGGTCCTGAGTCAAAGTGGGAGCAAACCTTTGGCATTTTTGGAAAATAATAAAATGTGCAATGTAGATGAGGAAAGATTTAAATAAGAAAAATAGAAGGGTTATGCAAGCGCTTGAATATGAAGACTATTTTGAAATAGAAAGTTTAAATGTTCTCTTACAATGCAAAGCCATTGCCGGGTTTTAAGCACAGGAGTGAAGGATCACGTAAGCTTCAGAAAGGCCTCTGGCAGCGGCATGGGGGAGGGTAATGTAGAGGGAACAAATCTGGCAGTGGGGTGGACAGACGTGTTTAAATACTGTTTTAATGATTTAATGAGCAGATGAAACACGTCTATGATGAGGACAGTGACTTAAGGAGGCAGTGACATCACCCCTGGTTCTCTGCAAAGTCTGTGCCCTGGGAACTAATCTGGATCAACTTGCTCGCCGGGTAAAAATAGAAGAGCTGCCATGGCCAGTGTGGCTCGGTTGGCTGGGCGGCATCCCATGCACCTGTAGGCTGTAGGTTCCATTCCTTGTCAGAACGCATGCCCAGGTTTCAGGCTCTACCCTAGGTAGTGGGGTGAGCAGAGACAGTCAATCAATATTTTGTTTTCACATTAGTGTCTCTCTCTCTCTCTCTCTCTCTCTCTCTCTCTCTCTCTCTCTCTCTCTCCCCCCTTCCTCTCACTCTAAAAATCAATTTAAAAAAAAAAGAACCAAAGATAAAGATATCCAGAGGAAAATAAATGCTTTTTTTCAATCCCTTCTCCTGTCTAAGCAAGTGACATCAGCATGAATGGAAAGCTAGAATTAAAAACAAACCTGAGATTGCATCCATGCCATGTTCCCAAGTAGAGGGAAAAATAGTTAAAATATTAACTGGTTCATTTTTTCCTGCACGATAACTGTCTTTACTTGCCACCATTCCAACATTAAAGTGTGAAGCTAAGACGTATTGTTTGTAAAAAACAAAACAGAGGGACGGAGGAGAGATCACAAACAATTCCAGTGAGAACCACCAATTAAATCCTTAACTTGACTTTCTGACTCGATCTCAAAAATCTGTGATGCAGACGTGGTAATCAACCCACTGTAATGCAGTCTGTAGTGGGGAAACTTTTTAATTTTTTTTCTGATAAATGTCCTTCTCTTTAATGACAACCCAAGAAAATCCATGACTTTATGGCCACTCTCAGTTTTGAGATCAAGTCCTGCTTTAGTAAATAAGACCCCACTTCTGGTGCCACAAACGTTTCCCTGAGAACAAACCGGAAGACCCTACTCTCACCCAGTGACAGCGCTGTACTCTGCTGTCTCTAACTCAGCGGGGACCCAAAGCACCTCCCCCTCCCCATAAGGGCTCTTACAGGAAGGCAGGCAGGAATATGAGAAAGGGGCGAACAGTCTCCTGTTCACTTCTTAGGTCCTTCTCTCAGGACTCTCTTGTGGCTACAGCTGACTGGACAATGTTGTCCCTCTACATGGCAAGTGTCACATGTATGTTCCACAGGGCCCAGGTATGGCTTTTGCAGAACCCCGTGTGAGAAGCTCACCACTGCACAGATTCCCGACACTGACAGATTCGGCCTTTGGTCCATCCCTCCCTCCTCGATTTCTGTTTCTGGAAGGCAACCCACAGCCTCTGCTGGCTTCCCTTTGTCCCAGAAAGACACCCTGTTGGATATCTACAAGATGGCTCAAGTCCAGCTACTTGCCACAGCATCCACTGGGGCCATGCTCAGACATCCTGCTGCACCGAACAGTGGGAGGGAGGGCAATCTGCCGTGGTGGCCCCGTTTCCTGGCCCTGCTGCACAGGGGCTTTACCCACCTGCTGCTTCTGGGCTAGCAGCAGGCACCCATTTCCATGGTTACCAGCTCCTGTGTTCTTGCTTTGTTTTTTTGTGTGTGTCTCTTTTTAAATTTAATTTTTCAATTACAGTTTATATTCAATATTATTTTGCATTTGTTTCAGGGGTACAGCATAGTGGTTACGCAATCATATACTTCACAAAGTGTTACCCCCAATATTTCTGGTTCCCATCTGGCCCAATACATCATTTTTACTGTTATTGACTATATATAATCCCTATGCTGTAAATTTACATCCTCAGGTTAGGCCGCCTGCATTAAGTGCTGGGAAGAAGAACCTCGTAGAATAACCTACACTTTGAAGGGCTGCACTGCAGGGACGTGTGAATTGTGCAGCTCAGTCCCTATCTTGCTGACCACCTAGAAGTCTCTAGCTGATTCTCATGGAGAACTCCTCCCCTCTCCCTGGGCAAGCAAAAGAGAAAAGCTTCAAGTATGACTGGCATTGAAAAGTTTCTTGTCCTCTAATTTCCTAAGCATTTCTAGTCTCCTATTTGCATAGGTTGTCTGGGAAGGGGGGATGGGGGATCACCAGGCAGCTCAGGCACTGACTTTCTAAGCCTGGGAAGAGCTGACTGGCAGCAACTTAGTGCTCTATTTAGAACATCACAGTATGTACTGTCCCACGTGTGGGGCTTCAGCCAAAATTCCAAGACAATAGGCAGAGCCTCATGCACTATCCCAATTTAAGAACTTGGAAAATTTAGGATTGTTGTCATTGTCGCTGATGTTAGCTGTTCCAAAATTTACTATGTATTCATAGTACAGAGTTTTTCTATCAAAGAGGGAGAAATGGGGCAGGAAATGCGACCTAGGAGCTGTGTACCATAGAAAGATAAGAACGGGTTCTGCACTGGACACAGGTGATGAGGAAAGCTTAGGGATAGGATGTCAGTGTGTCTCTAGTATGTGTGAGGATTTGGTATGGGGAGTACTTCATGCTTCACTTTGGGGTCAAAATCTTGGGGGTTGTGAATTCCTGTGTTTGGCAAAGAGCTAGAGTGTGGAGCAGCAACACCTACAAAAAGACCCAGAGAAAATACCTTGGGGTCTCCTGCCACCCTGAGAGACTCGGTGTGTTACAACTAGAGGCCATGATACAGACCAGCCTACACAGGGTTGTGATCAAGACCTGGCCAGATGAGATATAGATCAGTGGTGGCCCACAATGCACTGGGACTCAATGCCCCACCTCCCTCCACACCCTGCCCCCACTCAAGCCTAGAACTGAGTAGACCCTACACCCTGCTGTTGCCCCAGAGGAAGAGAAGGGGAGGGAGGGACTCAGAGAGGTAGACTTGACATAGTGGTTACTTAAATGAGACTGGGTTTAAAACTAAAAGACTGACTGACTTTACTGTGCACAATTTGGTTTTCTGCATCAGAAGAAAATAGGTGGGTCTTAAGCTAGGCTGAATTTGATATTAAGAAACATAAAGGTGTCCTGTGGGCACTCCAGACTGTATAACTAGGCAGTCCCGCTTCACACTCGGTTTTAAAGAAAGGTGCATTGAAAACCGGGGTCCAGTTTACCTTAGAGCCTGAACCATCCGCATCAAAGCCAGGTCGCTATCCTGATTCTAGTCATTGCCTTACATCAAAAGAAATATTTCCATAAATTGACTTGGAGCATTTATAAAAGGAAGCATTTTGCCAACACAATAATTTGGATAGGATGAATCCTGCCCTGCCATAGCCAAGCCTGCAAACAAAGCCAAAACTCAAATCTCTAAATAATGGTTTCCTTTCCTTAATCCCCTCTATTCGGACACGCATCCGAGGGCATTCAAATTACCATCAGAATACTTGGAAGGTTTATAAGCCTCATTTATAACAATCGAGATCCACTTCTCAGGTGAGGAGGCAGCATCACTGATGTTCAGTGAGCAAGGAGAGTGGAGACCAGCTTACTGGGGTCAGTTGGAATCTAGAATCCCAGATAGGTCGCCTTGAGCAAATGCTGAAAAGTTGTGGGCCTCAGTGTCTTGATTACAGTATTTCTCTCAAAGTTGTCAGAAGTCTTAAGCTAGCCTATCAGCATACAGGATAATGTGCAAAGGAGTGAGTTCTCCATCAGTTTGGACATTCAAGTACAGGCTGGACCTCACGTGGCAGGATGTTGCAGTGGACTGCGTAACTACTGAGATCTTTTCAAACTCTGAGTTCTTTTGAAAAGGAAGGCTCAGTGCCAAAGAATAGAATCTCCTTTGAGATAAACACCACTGGTGGCTCTCATTTGGAAAAGGAGGCCAAAGACATGCACTCTGTTTAAAGCTAAGATAGAAAGAGGCCAAGTCATCCCTGTTGCTGAGTCAGCAACTGGGGAATCATGGCCAGTGTACTGGATTTCCAGTCAGGAGGCCTGGGCAGGCGTCCCAGCATTGTTCTCAGCTGTGTGGTTCTGGGCAAGGAAGTAATGGATATGCTTTGAAGTTTGTTCACTTGGAAATTGGTTGTACTTTTTTTTCTTCTTCTCAAAAGGTACTCATGAGGATTCAATGAGCCAACATGAAATTGCTTTGAAAATGGTAAATCACGGAATGAATATAGGTATTATCATTTTCAGAGCTCAGATTGTACCATACATCATTAGCTCTGAAAATAACATATGTAACCTCAGACCCTGGCTGAGACGAAGCTATTATTTTAAACATCATGATGGGTATAGAAGTTGGGAAAATGGGTATTTCAAAATCTCTTGCTTATTTTTCTCTATTACTCAAGAGTAGAGATTCCAATTTACCTTGAAGGCAGGTAGCAGTTTTGTTATGAAAATTAAAAATAATAATCAAAACAGAAACAATGGTATCAGGTCATCTATATTTATGCAAATATGCCAACTCTCACTTATCGTTTTAGGAAACGGGAGGTCATCCTCAACTTGAAGGCTAATGTCTTACACTCAGTACTTAACTGTTTCTTCCCTAAATAAATATACCTTTTATCGAAGATTTTCTATACAAATTTTCACTCAAATATTTATGGTCAGTAACACTATTATGGTAAGTGTTGAGCTAAGAGTGTTGATAAGTCAGATGCACTCCTTCAGGTGTTACAGGAAAGATAAAATAGGCAAGAATTACACAAATGACTTATAAGCATTGGTGAGAAAGTAAAAAGTGCTCTGAGGATCTAGCAGAGGGTCCTCATGTGGAGTTGGGAGGTTTTCCAGAGAAAGGAATGTGGAAGTCGAGCCTTGAAAGATGAACAGGAATTATCTAGGTGGGAGATGCCAGGTGAGGGCAGAATGTTCCAGCAAATGTTTCTTTAGTCTCTTTGAAGAAAAAATGTTTTCTCCTCTGGGTGAATTTTGACTGCTCTGTCTATAAATAATTGTTTATTCTTAGCAAATTATGTGTGCTCTTCTCTGAATAAATGTTATCAGCAGAAGCAAGCTGAGATGAAAAGGACTCTGGAAGGACAAGGATATGCCACCGTATTTTATGTCTCATCCTAGAGGAGTTGCTATGAAAAGAATAAGACTGTCCCAACCAATGTGGCTCAGTGGTTGAACCAGGAGGTCACAGTTTGATTCCTGTTCCTGGCACATGCCCAGTTGTGGGCTCAACCCCCAGTAGGGGGAGTGCAGGAGGCAGCTGATCCATAATTCTCTCATCATTGATGTTTCTCTCCCTCTCCCTCTCCATTGGGGTCCTATTGACTGGACATGAGATCCTTCACATGTGGCCTTATGGAATGTAGTCTTGTAGGTTTGATAATCTTTATAGCTTCACTCAGAGCCTAAGGCCAAGATCCCTGTCTGATCGAGGCTGGACTGTTACCGTATTTAAGTGGATAACCCCCCCTGTGTCATCCTGGGACAGGACATGGAGATTCACTTTTTACATATTTAATTAAGGGTAGTCTGGGCTTGATTTTGAACCTAAAAGTAACCCATAAGCAGACAAGGTTGTTAGGAGGTGTTCTCTGCCATGTGCCTTGCTTCTTTTCTCCCTCCCCTCACTTTCAATCCATTTTTACTGAGATTCAAAGCCTGGTCTCAGCTACGCTCTGTTGAATCAGTGGAGCCCTCTCCTTCATGCTTGGGAAGGTGTGGCTGAGGGGAGAGTCCCCTACAGGGGCCTAAAGCAGGGGCGGTGGGAGTATCATCTGCATAAGTCCAGTGCGCCAAGCAACATAATAATCACATGGTAGTCAAAACTGTGATGACAACATTCATGTTTACCCTAGCTGTGATTCTGTAAAACTGCCTGCCACCCATTCTTGTGTTCTGGGAAACAGCTTCCTGCGAAGAAACATTCTTCCCCAAATGACTTAAGTAGGAGTCACAGATGCTCTTTTGTTGACGTACCTAAGGGCCAGACACAGAACCTCCAAATTCCCATTCTTTGTCTCAGAAATTACTAATTGTGATGTCCCCCAATCAACCACAACAAAACGCTTGCTGGCTCAGCTTTGGTTAAGTTTCTTTCCTCCGCCCAAGCCCCTGAATGCTGTGGGCCAAGATACAGCCTCTTCTTAAAACTCACCCCTTCCCACAAGAAAAGGCTGACCTCAAAGTCAGGCATTCAGCCCCTCCACACACCTGGTTATTTCTAGCCTTGTGTATTTCCCATGAAAGAAGAAAACTTGTTTTGCCTAAACCTTGATCATACACCCTGCAGATCAAATGGTCAGAGAATTCTACTTGTTGTAATAGTCGAACTCACTGATCACATGATGAGAGAAATAAGCCTTGGAATCCTATTTTCAAATGAAGTCTCTCTTGACTAAGTTTGGATTTGTTTTCCATTTGACAGCCCTGAGCAGAAGAACATGAGGGACCCCTGTCTGAACACACATGAATTGTCTTCCTGGAAAATCCCCAGAATGGATTTTTAAAAACGGGATAAAGAAGGGCAATTAGGTCACAAGTTCTCACACTATCATTTTGGTCTTAAATATGAAATGTACACTTATTTTGCAGACAGCTTTTGGGAACAGGACACTTGGTTTATACATAGAAGAATATTTGATGGGAAAAATACCACCAGTTATAGAATCTAGCCAGCTGAGAGCAAGCTACTCTTTCTCAGATATTGGAAATTGCTCTCACATTAAAATCTAGCCTATTATGAAGAATATGCACTTCAGAAAAAAAAATCCTTATCTCCACAGGCAAAGATTCTGCCTTTGGCAGAACACAGCCAGGAATAACTCCCCTTTCCCCACCTGCCAGGAAATGCAGTTCCTTCTTTTCTCAAAGGTGACCCCAATACCTCTGAGAAACTTTAAAACTCAGTACATTCTATCGTCACTGCATCCTATGTTCTGAGCTTCCCTGGACATTGAGGTTCTGTCAATCTTCAAGAAAAGCAGAATTAGTAACTCACCAGTTAAATGAGATAGAAGGGCTGGGAGTAGGGAAGTGGGGAGGCCAACCTTTGAAATCAGAAAATCCAGGTTCCATTAAAATTTGCTCTGTGATCTTAAGGGCAAGTCACTGAGTTAAGTATGCTCACCTCTAAAGTGGAAATAATAATACCTATTGAGGAGCATTATTATCAGGATGGATAATCACTACACACACTAAGTATGAAAAAGTGCTTGGGTCCAGCCAGTGTGGCTCAGGGGCTGAGTATGGACCTGTGAATGAGGAGCTCACAGTGCAATTCTTGGTCAGGACATATGCCTGGGTTGCAGGCTCAATCGCCAGTGTGGGGTGTACAGGAAGCAGCCAAAAAGTAATTCTCTCTCATCGGTGATATTGATGCATCCATCTTATATAAAAACTTTGAAATTTTAACCCTGCTACTTCTGGCTTCTGTAAATTCTTGCTGCCTTAAATAATAAGGAAAATAATACTACTCCCATTTCAGAGAGGCCATTAAACCTTCTCCAAACAAAGTTATCAGTGCTGGCATCAGGCCAAGCCTTTGGTTGAGGTCACAAAGCCCTAGCACATAGGGCCCTTTAAGAACTTGCAAAGGGAACCGGAAAAAAAACCATATTTGGGAGACAAAGAAGGTAAAATCATATAAATACTGGAAATTCCTGTGTAATTTCACCCAGAATTTGAGAAACATTTTCCTCTGGGCCCGCACGTAATAAATGTAACTCCATCTCTCTAAGCGTTGCTTGGTTCTTCTCTGGTTTTTCTGTAACAATATGTCTATCTCCCTCCCCCTCTCCCTGCCCCTCTGAAATCAAATATATATATATATAAATTTTAAAATGTTTGTACTTTTCATCTAGGTCTTCCATTTTCTCTATACCAAATCCAAAATAATAATTAGTATCCATCATTCAAAGCTGATCATTTAACCAACCTTACAATTATTGTGCTTAGGGTATACTGAAATAGCCTCCTAATTTTCCCTCTTCCTGCCTTTTTCTCATATTCATTGTGGTAGTTACGTTGATGTGTCTAAAACTAAATGGGTTCGTGTTACTCTTCTTCTTAACATTCTCCAACAGCTCCCCATTATTTCCAGGCCAACACCCAAGCTCCTCAGCCATAAGAGACCCTCCAGGGTCTGGCACTTCCCCCAGCCATATGCCCGTACAGAAACTACCAACTCAACAGAGCTTGATATGAAGTAGGTGAGTACTCTTTCATTGTTTTTTTAATGAATGAATGAATAAGGGACTGTAAATATTTGAGGCCACTGGTGCAAGGCCAGTTGAATATTCTACATGGGTTCTGACTTACTTTTATTTTATGGGAAAGTGTTTGGAGAACAAGGAACCCCTCTGACTAGGTGTGCACTCACTACAGTCAGCATCCACACAGCTGAGAACAAAAGGCGATTCTGCTGGTAGATATTTTCCCCCAGATGTTGGCTCCAGAGATGCTTTAATAGAAAAGCCTCAAGGCAACGTTTCCTGTTGCTTAAGTTTCCCTTTGTTCATATCAACATCTGAACAGAGGTAAACATGCCTTTTTCCCAATGTAAGTGTAACTTCCAGGGAACAAATGTCCACCTCCATTGATTTCAAACCATAGCTATGAAGAAATTATACAGTAGTTCATTAAACATAGTCTCCATCCTCCCCTCGCTCCCAATATAGCTTACAGACAATAAGATTTATCTTCCTCTAACACCAATATCCTTACCTCCTCCCTCATCCTGCCTTAATAATCTCCTTCCCAGTTAGCATGTTAGCATTTTAGTAGGAGCAAGCTAGTAATTAACCAGAGGCTTAAATGTGTAGCACACATTAGGAATGAACAATGGTGAAATGCTAGGATCTGTGGTAAACAACTATAAAACATCATTCGACAGAGAATGGTCAGAAAGGGGAATGGTGCCTCCTCTTACTTCGATCTTCATTCATTATTCTTAGAACATTTAGCTATTTATGTGCAGTGAGTGTCCTCTGAAAAGTGTAGGAGCATCCTTCTTTGTTTCCCAGTATGGATAGCGTTAACTGTGGCGGCCTCACACAACTGATTCTTCCCCACTCGAAGTGGCCCTCGCACTAAAATCCCCATGTTCTTGGCTACTCAGATTCCCTCTGAATGTTGGCCTTTGTTTCGAAACCCATCTTTCTGAAAGTACCCAGAGCTGCTATGTTTATGTATAACAGGGAGTGGGAGATGTAATAAAGCCAAGATCGATTGCCTGGTAATAGCCTTGATTCCATAGACATTAAAGGGTATTTGTAATTTAGGTCTCATAATATGGCCTAACTCCCGAGCTTGTGTAGTTATTGATTTTTCAATAGTAGGACAGCCCCCCAGCAAACCTTTCAGGGCTATGTTCTCCCTGCTCCATGCAGCCAAGAACAAAAACCCGTCTCTTATAGGAGGCCAGCCTAGAGAAGGGTCTTCTACTCTGAGTACAAGGACTCTGGTTTTTGAACTTGCTACATGTGGTTCCTGCTTACTCTTCACACCCTCTCGCCCCAATGTTTTAAGTTAAAGAAACAGTATTAAGAAGAGGTCTTTTACTATCTGGCAGTTGCCAGTGAAGAAGCCCTGAAAAGCAATAGCCACCCCCATAGACTGCCAGTGATGCTCTAACAGTGAGTGATGTCCTGAAATGACCCATCTCCTGTAAGGACATTCCCAAGACCCTGCAGCATTGACCCAGCAGCTAGTAGGGCCTCGGAAAGCATAAAGACAGACTGGCTTTATTATAGGCAAAATGTTGCCCCAGGGCAACCTTCAGGCAAACAAGTACTACCACCATCCTCTTCCTCCTCCTCCCTCTCCCTTCCCCCTGCCCTTCCTCCTGCTCTTTCTCCTCCCCCCAACCCCGCCTGCTCCTTTTCCTCCTTCTCCTTTTCCTCGCTTCTTTCTCCTCTTCCTCCTGTCCTTGCTATTCCCAGTGAGTCCTTCGAGAGTCTTTGCTATCATCGCAGGGTCCCAGGTCAGATCCTTGCTCTGGAAGGATTTTACCTTTCTGTGAAAGGCCAGATCAGTTCTATTCTCCCATAGCTCTACAGTCACATAATGGAAGATTTTGGGCTTCCACCACAGTAGGTCTATTAGATAAATACTATATTAAGAGCTCAAGATCAAAGACTAAATAGTACTTGCTACTATATCTATGCTGGTCTGGTTTTGTGTCTCTCTAAATGGGCCCTGGTTCCACATTTGTATAATTAAGCTTTTTGTTGCTGTTGTTGTTGTTGTTAACCCTCACCCAAGGATATTTTTCCATTGATCTTTTAGAGACAGAAGAGAGAGGGAAAGACAGAGAGAAACATTGATGTGGGAGAAACACATCCATTGGTTGCCTCCTACTCACGCCCCAAACAGGGCCCGGATCAGGGAAGAGCCTGCAACTAATGTGTGTGCCCTTGACCAGAATCAAACCAGGGACTCTTTGGTCTATGGCCAACGCTCTATCCACTGAGCTAAACTGATAAGGGCTGTATGAGTAAGCTCTTTCCTAAATCATACAAGAAAAATCCCACAGAGAAATGACATAAATTCACATTCTGACTCTACTTCTGGACATATCCCATGACCTTGGGTATGTCCTTTTAACCTTGAGGAATATAGATTCCTCATCTGTGGTGAACTCTTCTCTGCCTAACACAAAGGCTAAAGTAGCAGTTCTCAAATATTTGTTCTCAGAAATCCTTTGAAATCTTAGCAACTAGTGATTACCTCAAAGTGATTTTTTTCTTTCAAATGTGGATTTTTTTCCTCTTATTATTTAACTAGGGGCCCAGTGCACAAAAATGTGTGCACTAGGGAGGTCCCTCAGTTCAGTCTGTGTCCTCTCGCAGTCTGGGACCCCTCAGGGGATGTCCACCTGCTGGTGTGCCTGGTCAACCTGGGTGAGGGGCTGATGGCTGTTTGCAGGCTGGCCAAGCCCCCCAGTGTGGACCCTCACCCCATTGGGGTGTGGCCAGCCTGGGTAACAGACTGAGGGCTGTTTTCAGGCTTTCAGGCTGCCCATAGCTCCCATTGACCCAATGTTCCAGCAAGGCTGGCTGGAAGCAGGTTTCTGGGGTTTATTTATCTTCTATATTTGATACACTGTTCCTTTAAGCCGAGGCCTAGGCAGGTAATGAAGCCTCCTGTCTGCTTCAGCTCGTGGCTTCTATAATTGAAAGAATGTTGCTTTAGTAGTCGGGCCCAGGCCTGCTGTTTGCTTCAGCTCCGAGGCTTCTATAATTGCAACAATGTTGCAAGTATGTTGCCTGGAGCCCAGAGAAGCCCAGCCAGCCTGCAGATAGTTTACTCCTGCTGCAACAGAAGCTGCCTGTTTACTCTAGCTCCATGACTGCTGGCCTCCATCTTGGCTGGGTTAATTTGCATACAGCTGCTCTGATTGGCTGGTGGGCGTGGCTTAGAAGTCCCTTAGAAACAGTCAATTTCACTATTACTCTTATATTAGATTAGATTAAAAGTTAATAGTGAGAATTTTAAAAATACATTTATTCTTTTAAAATTAAGAATTTTATTACATTAACAAACATTTCATTAAAATATGTATTAATCTTTCTAAAAACAAGAATTTCATTACATGCTAATCAATATTTTTATTAAAAACACTTTTTCAAAATATTAATGAGAAAAGTTAGTTTATATCGCATATTGAAAGATCTTTTTAATACCTGGTTTAATAGAAGACAACTAATTCTCACATCTGCTTCTATATTCAATCTGTTGCAATCTGTCCCTTTGGTTGAAGTACATGATAAAAACTTGGCCTCCCCAAACATACAATTGGAAAAGGTGGTGTATTATTATAGACACTCTGCCATGATACTGCACTAAAACTAGAGAAGCAGTAGCACATTAAAACTTAGTTAAATGTGGAATCTGAAACCACATCAATGAACTTTTATAATCTAGTGAATTAAAATCTACTTGCACTTTGAATAGGTTTTTTGGATCACACATATTTTAGTTACATTGGTCATTTGAAAAATGTTGGTTTTGAGTATTTTCAACATGTTGACATGTTTCAATATATTATATTTAAAAATCACAGTTGTACTAGTAAATATCACTATAGATCTCAGTGGAGAAGTCTAAATAAAAGCTGTCAAACTTACTGTGACAGATATCAGTTTTACAAATCCCAATATTTATCCAAAAACTTGATTTTGATCATTGATCAAGAAGGCTGTCAATGGCTGTCCTTGATGTAGGGAACTCACTACACTCAATCTCAAGAAACGATCTGCCCAGTGCTCAAGCCTGAAGGGCCATTGTCTGTTCATTGTTCTCATAAGCAAAAATGGTATTCTGTGAAAACAGGGCCGGTTCAACTTGTAGCTCAAGCAACTGTACCATGCTTTCTTGTATACTGCACTTTAGTATGCAGCAGAAATATTTTGGCCCACATTTCCCAAACTGGGTGCCGGAGCACCCCTCCGGCACCAAGAATTCACTGAAGTTCCACAGATACTCTACATTTTTAAGGCAGACACAGTGACATCTCCTGGACATCAGGCAAAAGGACACTGGCGTCCAATCTGACCCCAAGATTTGAAAAATTGGTGCAGGGACCAACAGGAACATCCCATTAAGCAGTTGATTCTACTCATACATTATTACTTCTTTCAATTTATATGTATAATATTTTTCAAATGGCCACTAAATCATTTCAACCTAGCAATTTAATAAACGGAACTGGTGGTTTAGTTTGTTAGCTTACTCATTTGCTACCGTTAAACACATGAATCAGACATGGAGAAAGCTGAGAAACTTGATCACACAGAATATCAAGCAGTTACATACTCAAAGTTAGATATGTAATAAAAGTAATATTTTCACCACTTTATCAAAGACAGCCTTAATCAAAATTGCCTCTCCCTTTTTTCCTGAAAGTGCATGGTGGTGAAAACTAAAATAATTACTAGAATAGTTCGGCGCCACTGCCTTGATTGATGCTAAAGTGCCAACAGTTATACCAGCCATTGCTTTTGCTGCACCAATAAATGTCAGCACAGTGAAAAAGGCAACTAATTTCACACTGTTGCTATGAAAATAGCTTTGACCTAACGAACCCATTTGACCCTATAGGGGCCATACTCTGAAAACCACTGGGTTAAAGAAATGATCAAATATAATCAATGTGAGAATGTTCCATGTCACATAAAATGATGGACACATTCTGCTCAGTAATGTCTTGCTCTCTCTTGTCTTATTGCGTTAAGTCCTTGCCTCGGAAACCTGGGTTTATGAGGCTGCTCTTTGTCCTTAGTTTTGAGAAGGAATCATCTACCCTTGAACTCTAGATCTGGGCTTCTTGCAAGTTACTGACAAAGGCCCTGGTTTCCTGCATGTCTGTCACTCTCAGACTTGTGCCAACAAGACCCAGTGACTGAGGCAGAAATCTTGACATCAAATAACAGAATACAATGGTGAATTTAAGGGGAAAAAAAGGAATTAATTGAAAAGGAACTAGGTAGTTCATAAAGCTGACTGAAAGGCTGGCAGGAACCAAGGGAGGAGCAGCAAAGATAAGATCACGCCCCAGATAAGGGCCTCTGGGATGTCACAGCTGCCTGGGGACCCCCACCATCGCATCACTGAATTCTTGCCTGCACTGCAGCTGCTGCAGATAACCTCTGACAGGCTGTCCACCTCGGTGTCATTCTCATAGGATTTAACCTCCTGGCGGGAGCAAGTGATTGACTGTAGCTCCATCATGGACCCATGCTCTGTCAGGAGGCAGTGAGAGCATGAGTCCTTCCTCTTTCAATTGCTGACTCCCATCTATTTAGAGCTTCAGCTAAGATAGAAAAGGTATTCGATGCTGAGCAGGTAGATTGACAAACGCCAATACTGTTCACTCCAAACATACATTCTTTCCTTTCTACAATTTTAAAAAAATATCCTGCATAAAGAGGCTCCTAAGGAGAGAGATTTTTTTAATTTAATTTTTTATTGATTTTTTACAGAGAGGAAGGGAGAGGTATAGAGAGTTAGAAACATCAATGATCGAGAAACATCGATCAGCTGCCTCCTGCACACCTCCTACTGTGCCCGCAACCAAGGTACATGCCCTTGACCGGAATTGAACCCTGAACCTTTCAGTCCACAGGCCAATGCTCTATCCACCAAGCCAAATCAGTTAGGGCCTAAGGAGAGAGATTTTAAAAATATATTCTGTTGTTCCACCTCGTTACAATCTAAGTGTATCCTGGTGATACCTTTCTCTTATAGGTAGTTGTGATTTTCCCATAATACTCTGTCTATCACTCTTATACTCTTCATCAAATAATTGAGGGAGTGGAAGGAAATCTGAGCCATTTGTTAAATGATGGATCTATATAATTAACCCATCAAGGAAGGACATGTAGACAGATGCTATAGTACTTACATGTGCAACTGTTCAGTGTATTGTAATTGATACTTAGGGGTTCTCTCTTCTCTGAGCCAGATTTTGGTTCTTCAGAAATGAGTTACTTTAGCTCATGACTCAAACGTTTATGCCTACAGGATCTGAACACTTAGGACTGAAGTTGTTTACCATTAACTGTTAATACTAGTAGTACCAGGAAGTGCTCTGTGTTCCAGGGAATCTCTGTATGCCACTCATCCTCTTTCTTATCCCCATTGGTTAGCAACAATCCTATTTCCCTGAAGAGTTGGACTCAATCACGCTAGGCAATGCCATAATCCCTGTTGTAGCTTGTTTCCTGAGTGTTAAGAAGAGCCTGAAATGGTCCGGCAGAAACCATGAACTGGTTTTCGATCCCTAGTTAAGTGCATTCTTCCTTTGATGCTGAAATCTGTAAACCAGTAGAGGCAAGAGTAGCAAGGATGGATCGCAAAATGTACGCAAGTGGTTTATTAGAAGCAATTATCACAGAAGCCATTCCCAATGCTGCCTGCCGTGGTCCTGCCCTGTCATTTAGAGCCAGGGGAGGGTCAGCGCCCCATGCTGATGCCCTGTTCAGAACATGCTCTATTGAGAAGAAAATGAAGGGTTTTCCCAGCCAGCACCTCAGTGGATCTCTAACATTCTAGTTCACTATCACACAACGCCAGCTCCTTCGATATGATGGGTTACGTGATGCATTCACTCAATAACTTTTTTTAACTATAAAGTGCATTTGTTGAAAAAGTAAGTAATGCATAATTCACCAAGTATAGAAGATCATGATGGGATAAAAGGCATCCAGTAGGTGTTGAATTCGAGTATTAAAAACTGGAAAAAAAGGGTTGCAAATCAAATGGCAGTGCAATGTTTAGTCCAGTAGGATTTACCTCTTCCATGATCGGGGTCCCATATAATCAGTCTACGTTTTGCAACAACATAACAGACTAGCTGGAGCCCAGAGTTGGTTGTTGCTCATGAAAGCTGGGGCGCTCAGCAGTGGAACGGGCATAGTTTTCATTAGGGAAAGTGTGGACACATACATACTTCCATTGCTCCCATGATAACCCCTTAGTGGAACCTACTGGGAAACACTTGGGTGAGTGAAAAATGGGGCTGATCCACATCCATTCTGTTTGGACAGTCAATTCTCCTTCCAGGACGTTTCTGCTGTTGGTCCATTTATTTTATCTTGTCTTTGGTCATTCATATGGGACATTAATAAGACTGCATTATAAGCCTATGCTAAGGAATCTATGCACATATCTTCTCTTCAGATGATTAGCCAATGCCAGTGAATGTCTGTGGGTTATTATTTTAGCTCATAGCTTCTTTGAAAAGTGAATATTGAGATGCATTTCCAATGTTCTACTCACAGGGGAGAATTTCCCTCCCCACTCTTCTTCAGTGTCTTCTTGGAAAGAGACTATGATGCTCAGTCCACTTCTAATTATATGAATCTTTGAAGCAGGACCATGGATAAACCAGAGGTGATATATTTTCTTCCTGAATTAGTGATTTATGGTTAACTTTCCAGGTGGCCAAAGAAGTGAGCTTGAGTGAGATGCTCTGAACATAAGTAGGACACTGGGAAGTGTGGAAAAGCTCATGCAATTTACTCACAAAATCCAAACCTACATGACCCCAATTCTGCAAACACACTGGCAACCGACAGCGGTGTGCTGCTAAAAACTCTCGATTCAATGCCAAGGTGAATCAGATAACACCCAGGGCAGGATAGGAAGCTGAAATAGCATAGCTTCCTGGTGACCCATAACCAAGCATCTAGTCCAGGGATTGGCAAGCTTCTTTTGTAGGGGTCACATATTTTAGTTTGGGGGAGGGGTCTGTATCCTCAACTCAGCTGTACTGTGGTAGTGTGAAACCAGCCAAGGTGAGAAGAAGAAAAAAACAAAACAAACAAACAAACAAAAACCTCATAGACAACAGCATGTCATTATCAGAGGGAAGGGGGGGTGGGGGAGGCAGGAGATGGTAAAGGGGGGATAAATGGTGATGAAAGGAGATATGACTTGGGGTTGTGAACACACAATATACAGATGATCTTTTGTAGAACTGTACACCTTAAACCTATATAACTTTATTAATGAATGTCACCTTGACAAATTCAATAAAAATAGATAAGGAAATGAGTTACTATGCCCTAATAAAAATTTATTGACAACTGTCCAATCTCAGAGGGAAGGCAAGGGTGGGTGGGTGGATTGGAAGAGATCAACCAAAGAACTTATATGCATACATGCAAAACCCATGAACACAGATCATAGTGTGGTGAAGGCTGGGGCAGAGGGGGCAAGGGCAGGTTAGAAGGGGTCATGGAGAAAGAAAGGGGACATATGTGTAATATTTTCAACAATAAATATATGACAGAGATTTGAAATTCATGTAATTTCAATATGCCATTATCATTGCCAACAACAAAAACAATTAGCTACTACTTAATGAGCATTTTCCATGGGACAG
This sequence comes from Murina feae, assembly GCA_004026665.1. NCBI lineage: Eukaryota > Metazoa > Chordata > Mammalia > Chiroptera > Vespertilionidae > Murina > Murina feae. The sequence continues at coordinate 12,250 of PVJC01013353.1, read as the reverse complement.
AATTGCACTTAGTGCCTAAAGAGTGTGGTCACAAATTCTTACCACTATGTCTCACTGATCAAGAAACTGTAATGAATTTCTGAAATTTATATAACTTCAGATTGAAGGGTCTATAATTTGAATTCAGGTCTCCTTGATTCTCAAAGACTCAGGCCTTGGAGCTTCTCTCTCTCTCTCTCTCTCTCTCTCTCTCTCTCTCTCTCTCTCTCTCTCTCCTCTCATTCCTTTGGTGATCTTAACCATTTTCTCAAATTTTAGTGCCTGTTATGAGCCAAAGACTTCCAAATTCATGTCTCTGGCACAGACCTCTCTCCCGAACTTCCTACTCATTTATTCAATTGCTTGTTCTGACTATGTATCCAATTCCTAACTGACTTCATATATTCTCTTCAATTGCAAGAACAAGAGAATTTAACTCTTACCTCCATTCCCTCTAATTCTCTCTTGCATCACTGAGCACTTTAATACTTTTCCTTGTCATATAGGTTAAGTGGACACAAGTAAAATGCATGCTGGCCTCTGTCACACTCATTCATTTCTGGACTGCTTTGAATTCCAGGCTGGGTCCATAGTGCAATGAAAATCAAAGGGAAGGTAAAAGTGATGTTTTCCTTAATTGATTCATCTTCTTGCTCAAACTGGAAACTGGAAAGGAGAGTCTTGAGGAAAAAGTTAAAGATATTGAGGAAGTTAGCTATGCACATCTGTGAAAGGAGCTTTCCAGGCAAAAGGCCTTGAAACAGAAGCTTGCTTGGTGTGTTCAAACACAGAAGAGACCAGTGGGATGGCAAGGAGATTAGTGAAATGGTGAGAATAATAGATGAGGTAAGAAAGGGATTTGGGAGACTCAAAACACAAGAGGTCTTGTAGATGATTGTAAGGAGGCTGGCTTTTACTCTGAGAGAACTAGAAAGCCCCTGAAAGGCTATCAATAGAGGAATGGCATGTTTAAAAACATAATTTTTCAAGACTCTCTGGTGGCTGGTTGAGAACACAGAATAGAGATAAAAGGATGAAGAAAGGGATGCTCCTATGGTTTTATTAGGTCTCCAGTAAGAAAAGATGGTGGTGGCTTAGATGGCAACTATGGAGGTGATGAGCGGGTTCCTGGATTCTGAATATATTTTCAGGGCAGAATTTACTGACGGATTTTATTTTGCATAAGATAAGTGAAGTAAAACCTGACTCAGGTTTTTATCCTGAGCAAATAGATGGATGGAGTTGGCATCAATCTAAAAGGAGAAGAGTGTGTGTAGATTTAAAGTGAGCAAGATTGGTCCAGCCAGTGTGTCTCAGTGGTTGAGCACTGACCTATGAACCAGGAAGTCACAGTTCGATTCCTGGTCAGGGCACATATGGACTCGATCCCCAGTAGGGGGCATGCAGGTGGCAACCCATCAATAATTATCTCTCATTGATGATTCTTTCTCTCTTTCCATCTCCCTTCCTTTCTGAAATACACACACACATACACACACATACACACACGTGCCCTGGTGCATGGTTTCATGCACATTAAAAGGTAACTATTAGAAGGTTGCAGGCAGGGTGAGATTGGGTGAGATGAGCCAGACATACCCTGGAGCCAACCTCCCTCCCTGGCCAGCCACACCTGGGGTGGCGCCTTGGCTCAAAGGGCATCTGTGGAGTGAGTGGGGTCCCCACGGCAAGTGGGGTCCCTCAGCCTGGCTTACAGGGATAAGATCAAAACCAGCTCTTCTGCTTGCCCTAACTACTCTGCCTGTCTGCTTCCCTGATTCCCCTAACTGCCCTCCCCTGCCAGCCTGGTCACCCCTATTAGCTTTCTTTTTTAATCTTATCCCCTTCACACACAATTGTATTTGTCTTCCTTATTTGCTTCTTCCTCTCACACAATTTTTCTCCTTTATGTAACACTTTTCCTACTGACTTATCAGTTATAAACTTTTCTTTCCTCCTTATTTCCTACTTCTGTTCCATCATCATTCTTCCCATTTTTCTACTACCCTCCTTCCCTTCCCACATTCCTTCTTTCCTTTATCTTTACCCCTGTCCACCCTCCCCTTTTCCTTCCTTCCCATCTTAATTTTTTTCTTCACTTGCTCCCTCTGACCTGCTTTGCTCCCTCCCCCATTCCTTCCTTCTTCCCATTCTCCTTTTAAGCTCTACCAACTCCCCCCTTTATAACTTTTCTTCCCTCCCTCTTCTCTCATCCTACCTTTGCCATACATTCTTTTCTACTTACTTCCACTGTTTTAATACCTAATCTGCCTGCCTAATTATCCACTATCATTTATCTTTTTTTCTTTTCTGACTTCTACTTTTAAACTCTGTCCCCAGTACACAACTATACTTGGTCTTCATTATAGGCCCTACAGTTCATTCAGACATCCTTTTTTTTTAACACTATTGTCCACTGACTCTTTTATAAAGTTCTTCACTCCATCCAGTTCCACACCTCCCCAACCTGATTACTTCCCCCCAAACTGTCCCTGGCTGATACTCCCTCCACCTGCCCCCGGCCCATCTCTCCCTCTCCTGGCTCTTGGGGTTCACCCCAGCTCTGAAGGGAGACGGGGGGCCTCTCACAGGAGACCCCTGCCTGGAACTGATCAGAGGCCCTCGCTAGGACCTGGATGGCCAGCTCCTGGCCCTGTGGCTGCCGCTGCCTGGATCCGACTGCAGGTCACGGAGGCTAAGCCTCCGCGTTTGCGTGCCCCCGAGATAGGTCTATTTCCAGGCTGCAGCCTCGGGGCCTGCTCACTCCTCCCCTCATGCTCCTCCCACCCGTTTGCCCTGCTGGTCCCCAGTGTGAGGTGGGCCTCCGCCATCTTGGCTGGGCTAATTTGAATACAGTCACTCTGATTGGCTGGTGGTCGTGGCTTAGGCATCCCAAAGAGACAGATAATTTTAATATTATACTTTCATTAGATTAGATTACATAAGTCTCCTTTTTCTTCCATTGACCTCTCCTCGGCTTTCCCCACTCCGCCCCTTCATCTCAGTACATGCCTTCATGCTTCTCCACCCCTGTCTGTGTCCATTGGTTACGTTCATAGGCACACATACAAGTCCTGTAGTTGATCTCTTACCCCCTCACCACCCGCCTTCCCTCATAGTTTGGATAGTCTGTTCAATGTTTCTCTGACTCTGGTTCTATTTTTGTTCAACAGTTATGTTGATGATTATATTCCACAAATGAGTGACATCATGTAACATTTATCTTTCTCTGACTGGCTTATTTCACTTAGCATAATGCTCTCCAGTTCCATCCATGCTGTTGTAAATGGTAAGAATTCCTTCTTTTTTACAGCAGCGTAGTATTCCATTGTGAAGATGTATCACAGTTTTCTAATCCAAGTCAACCATCTGGAGATGTCAAGTGAGCAACTGAATAAATGAGTCAGCAAAGTGTTACTCAGTGCCCCCTCGAGGACACATTGCGGGTCTCTCATATTTGTGCCAGCCTCTTCTGTGTGACCTACTGTCTTAACTATCCTGAATTTGACTACTGAACTGAAGAAAAAATGCATTATAGGATTGAAAGGGAAGGATCCTATAACTGCCTTCCCTACAGCACCATCTGATGCTCCAGCCACTTCTTCCATAGAGAATGAATTCGCACCAATATGTTTACTAAAAAATAAATGCTTATAAGCAAACATTCTTCCAGAAACCATAGCCACAAACCCTGGCTCATTCTTTTATAAACAGGCTCCTAACAAATAAAATGTGCACCAGATTAAAGTGAATATATATCTTAACTGAATAGGTTAAGTAGAGCAATTAGGATAATCCCCCCTTGTGGCTTCCCGCTAGCTCTCCGCTCTCCTGAAAATAGCACACATTTATGGTCATTCATTTTACTTAAAAATATGTAAATTAAAAAATAATCTATTGAGTAAATGTATGGTATTTTCCAATCAAAAGTAATGTATTTTAGAGTTTTATAAGGATTCTCAATTCAGAATTTTACCAGGAAATCTGGTCCCCAAGCCCAAAGTTGGACAATCTGTGTAGTACAAGTGTTCTTGCCAGTAATTAAAGTTCCTCCACGTTACATGGAAGGATATTTGGTCAGACATAAAGCGTCAAGACTGCTGTGAGTTAGTTGTAGTTTTCAGTTACTACTATTCTTACTTTCTAATTTAAAAAAGTGCTGTTAATTGTCCTGTTATTGTCAATGTTTTTTGTGGGTTCTTTAACTCTGAAAGGTACAGTGGTTCACATTTAAATTAACAATAACTTAAACTTCAATTTGCTGAATGACACAATTAAACACAATTTTCACTGTGAATCATTCCACCACAAAATATTTCGCCAAGCATCTGTTCTGGGCCAGGCCCTGTTCCGAGTGTGAGGCTACAGCACTGAGTCAAGCAGGCCAAAACGCAGCCCGTGTGAAGTTTATGTGAGCCATCCACACCCCACTGTGCGGTTTTTAGTGGTTTGGTTTGGTTTTATTGATTTCAGAGAGGAAAAGAGAGGGAGGGGAGAGAGGAAAAATATCAATGATGAGAGAGAATCATTCATCAGCTGATTCCTGCATGCCCCACACCGGGAATCAAGCCTACCACCACAGCATGTGCCTTGATGGGAATCAAACCGTGACTTCCTGGTAGCTGCTCAACCACTGAGCCATGCAGGCCCGGCTCTAAGCCCTACTGTTAAAGTAAATGTATAACAATCTCTGCTAAGGTTTGCTTTTATGTTGACATCATTTCAATAGCGGAGTTCTTTTGCAAGTGGAACAAAGGATGGCATAGGTGACATCCAGGGAATTTCATCATGAAATGAAATACAGTCAAAATTGGTTGACTATTCAACACGAAATGACGTCTACATTTCTCTGGTTCTCTTCTTGGACAAGAGACTAAAACAGCATTTTTCAAATGGACTCCAGCTAAAACCCACAAAATTCTGCTTTACTGCCTGCCTAAATCTACTCCTTTGGACCCGAAGTTCTCCTAATAAATTGAACACGTCACACCTATCACGTAGCCCTACAGCAACAACTGAGCCACTCAGGCTCCCCTTTGAGCCTGTGCCACCTCCTTCCCTCCCAAACCAATGTGGGCTTTTGTTTCTCACTGGATACTTTAGCTAAAGCGTCGCTGCATGTTTTCTGGTCAGCAAATGTAATTCCAATACGGGCAAGTCGCTTGGTGGAAATTACTCATGGTTCAGCAAATGTGAGCTGCACAATAGAGGAATGGGCTTCATAATCATTCCATTCATTGGTCTGAGCTGAACTTCTGATGGGAAATGGTATGAGGCTGAGTCACTGCTACTCCCCAAAATGGGGAGTAGAGAGGCGTTTCCAATTCTAATCCATTGTTCTAAATATATCACTAGTTATGTATTTTAATTTGCAGAGTCATTTTTCATTGTCATCCTCAGAAGACAGGTTTTTGAGGATAATAATTCTGCATTCTATTAAGGTCCCACCTCCTCCTGTCTGTTTGATATGCGGCGTCCTCATCCTCTCTGCTTTGCCATATGTAAAGTGGGTGAATTTATATCCATATTGTAGATTTTAAAATTAGAGATAAACCGATAAAATTTATAGCACTTGATTGAGACTTAATAGGTGCTCATAAGCCATATTATTTGTTTAGAAAATGGTAGTTTTCTACCCTTTCATTTCAGAATTTGAATAAGCTTCATGTCTGGCCCATTCACAATGGAGCAGTATTTAAATTTAATGTGTGTCTCCGTATGTCAAAAACTCAAGATAGTGAGAAAGAAAAAGAGCATCACAGATTAACTAATTTCATGGCTTATTTGTTTAATATACAGGATGTTTTCTTTAACTGAAAGTTCCTTTGACATTCTTATATGAATAAATAAAAAGATGGGTGATGCTGGTCAAAACAGGAGATAAAGCCTAGAATTACATTTCCCCCAGAATTGAGCCAGAAGCACTTCACTCAACTTCTTTGGCTCCATGCAGCCTAGTTTGAAGGCTATTGACCACATTTTCTATTGTACAGATTAAGCAATTTAGAACCAGACAAGACAGAAGACTTTCCCAAGATCTGTAGATACCATCTGGGATTAGAATCTAGGTTTGCAACTCAGAGGCCAAAGTGTTATACTCAGCTTATCTATTTCATTGATTCAATAGATATTTAAGGACAGATTATTGTGCCAGGCACTGTGCCACATCCTGCAAGAATTAAATGTGATAAAAGTTTTAGCCTTGCTCTTGAGCAGATGGACTAACGAGGACACTGTTGACCACACCCCTATGTTAGTTCCAGATAGAATGTGGGAACTCCCCATAGAGGACACACAGAGTACCATGGTCAGGTGACAACAGGAGCGATTTGTGTTGTGCTGGAACTTACATTCTGGATGCCAAGAGTAATTGCTTTAAAGAGAGCCTTTAAAGAATAGAATAATCACTGGGCAGAAATACAGAGAGAACATGCCAAGAGTTAAGACAGAGGCTGCACAAAGGCATGGAGTCAGGGAAGCATCTTCTAGGAATAATGAACACTTGGCGTTTGGTGTGCCAGAATTACCTAAGGGGGATGGTGAGAAATGAGAATTCAATTTTAATTTTGTTCAAAGTTATGTAGGGTCTTGAATGCCTGGCTCAAAGGCTTGGACTGGATCCTGCAGGCAGTGAAGAGTCATCAAGAGATCATGAGGGCTTGAAGGAAAGATTTGGAGCTGTGTCTCGGGAAGACTGTCCTGATGCTGATAATTTGGAGCAAAATCTTCACTTAACAACCTGAAAATGTTATCCGTGGAGAACACTCCACCTGTTGCTGGGGGTGTGGGCTTCTCCGATGTCTTGAGAAAAGGAATTTTCTGAGCCTTGCACAGGAGGATGAGATATTGTAGAAAGTTTTATTCCTGTGGCATTTAGCCCCTGAGTTTCCAAGGTCCCGTTGCCCTCTGTCCTGCCATGGAACAAGCGGAGCTGTGACTCCAGCAGAGCTAGGATTGAAGCCACTGCCCAGAATTTCCCTTCCATGTTGCCACAGTCCAATCCAGTATCAGGCTCGCTTACTTTAGTGTGTGTTCCCTGCTCAGTCCATCAGTCCATTGCGTGGGGGGTCTGCATGGTCCAAGAGAGCCACAAGGGCCAAAAGTGCCAAGAGCCACAAGAGAGCAAACTCCTTTGTCTGAGGAATTACGCATTCCCAAGTTTCATGGGCTTGTAGTGTCCCCACCCCCTCTGATCTATTCAGGGTTCCCCAGGCTAGATTGACAGGCACCTTCCCTAAGTCACCCCTGCTTCACTACACATGTGCCCATCTCCTCTTTGTCGAGTCCTTGCCCCCATTACTTTGCCTGGAATGGACCTGTGTTTCCCTGGGGAGTGTGAAGTTGCAGCTTCTTGGTGAAGCTGCCCAGATATATGCTTAGAATGTTTAGCTTCCCTTTTGTTCCTTTCTTACTATTAATAGCCAGCTAATTGCAATATTAATAAAAATAATTTAGATGAGTCTGTTATCTATTTTAATGCATATATCCTAATGAGTTAAGTTTTCAGTAGTCCATTTCTTGATTTCTATACCAACTAATCACTAAATGTGCTGCTTTTTTTCCCCTCTTAAGTCTAGGAAGAGAAAGATGCCACTATTTATTCAGCACTTACTACCTAGTAAATGTTAAATGTTATTATTTATTCTACTATCTCTCAAGTGGCAATTATACCTGTGGTTTTCAGATAAGCCAGTGATACAATACACTGTCCAAGTCACACCATTAGTAAAGGAGAAAGGCGAGGGCCTGTGTGACTCTACAATGTTTACCTCTGCTCTGTGGGTTTGTAGGACACACTAGCAGTCAGAGTCACCGTGGCCTAGATCAGTGTCTGGAAGCTGAGAATTCCCTGAAGGCAGGAGGATAGAATCTATTCTCTTGGTAAGGAAAACGTTTCTTTAGCAAAGGGTAACAGTAAGACTCAACAGTTAGTCACTCAAGATTCACAGCCATCAAACCCTGTGGTGAGGCTGCAGTAAGACCTGGAAACTTACTTAAGGCCTTGAGAACAGCAAGCCAGATAGGCTGGGCCACAGGCAAGGGAGGCTTGAGAACAAAACAGAACTGCCTTCTGGGAAATGCATGCAGGGAGACTGGCACCCTGACTAGTGAATGCTTTCTGTAAAAAGTTTGCTGTTACTGGAGTCTGAGCCACAGGCTCTGCTCACATGGTCTGAGTTAGTTCAGGGAAGGTTGGTGCATGGGGTTGTGGGGGAAGGGGTTGCTTGAACTTAAACCCATGAAAAGAGAAACTGTGAAGCTCACGATCCAGGACCACTTCTTTCTCATTTCACTCACGTCTTCTGCAAACAAAATTTCTAGACAACTTGAAACATGGAAATGTAAAATCTTCCACCTCATATTATATACTCACACTGCACCAGCATGGGGTACTCATGAAACCAGGAAATGCCTGTTTTGATTGTCTGTGATCAAAACCAGCTCTCATACTTGCTAGTTAGATGACTTAGGATTTTTTAATTAAATTCTTTTTTCCTCCATTTACTCATCTATAAAATAGGATGCTAAAACCTGTTACCTCATAGAAGAGAATTAAGTAAATTAATATATAAAAAAAACTCTTAAAGCAATTCTTGGCATGTAGTATGCACTATATATTATACATATTTTCTGTTATTGTATTATTATTTCCACTAACAATGTTATGATGATGATGATGATGACATAGTCTCAATGCCCAGAACACAAATGCACAAAGTAGATATAAATGATATTTGTTTAGTAAATAGGTAGATTAATGGAACTTCCACCAAAGTAATTTCTACCAAATTAATGTCTACCAGAAATTTCATTAATTTCCATCCAAGTAATATCAAAGATTTTAATACAAAGATTCCAAAATTGACTGCTCACTGAGGCAAAGCATTCGATAAATTCAGATTCATGGTACACAAGATGCAAGGTGATTAGCATTCATAGTCTTCTGGCCCTTTATAGAGCAGTTAAATCAAAAGTGATATTTGGGATAAGCATCAAAGCTAATGTTACACTCCATATAACATCTGAAGGTTTCCAGTGATGACAAAAAAAAAAAAAAAAAAAAAAGGATAGTATTGACTTAGCACTGCTAATTAGCTACAAAATCCTTAGAAAGCTTTCTTCCTTCGATCCAATCATTCCATTTATAAAATAAATATACCCACAAAAGAAAAAAAAAAGCTTATGCAGAAAGATATTCTCCATAATATTATTTATAATAGGAAAAACTCAATTAGCTAAACATCTTACTACGGCAAGATGAATAAATAAATAAATTGGCAAACATACCACAAAAGGAATATCAGCCAGACATAGGCTAAGAAGGTTGATCATGTTACACAAAGTTCTCTTAGAAGATGTTTCTATCAGTATGGAGGAATGATTGCCAAATTCCTGAGGGGGGGGGACTACAAAACATTTTCCTAGGACATGTTTTATTTAACCTATGGTTTATGAAAAGATCTAGAAGTTCTTTGAGACTTCTGAATTTTATGCTATTAACATAAGAAAACATTCACCCCTGTAAAGAATTTGTGTGAGTTTATTTGAGCCAAATTGTCGACACTTACCAAGAAGCAGGATCTCAATGTATTGTGATAATGCTCCCACGAATGGCAGTTTTTCACCTTGTTTTATACATTACAATCAAAGGAGTAGACAAAAGTAGGTTACATGAAATCCATTGGTGATAGATTATGGAGGTGAAGGAAAGCAAAGCAGGGCAACATCTGGGATTGGATAAAAAGTAAAATAACAGACACATTCTTCTTCTACATAGTTGGGTAGAGGATAGTTAACAGTCAGCAATTAACAAGATAACAATAATAATGGGGGAATCTGGGGTCTCTCCCCAGCGCCCTGGTCATTGGCTGTGTCTTGAGGGGTCAGGTAAAAGGGAAGTTACAAGTTACCCTGACATTCTACAGATATGATATCTTAGATGCAGAAAGATAATGGGGTTAGTGAAGATCGAAATTGATCTTTGTCCGGCAGAGACTGGCCTAGGACATGACTACCCACTATAAACTGCGTTTTAATAAAAAGGTTTTAATTTCAGACCCTCCTTTGTGATTACTTTAGGTCTCTTGAGTTTGCAAGCTGCCATGCAGGCCGCCTTCCCTGAATTAGTCAGGTTAGAGTGTGGCCCTTTTTTATCCCCAATGCAATATTCTCTGTGGAAGAGAAGTGCCCATGGTTGACATTAAATTGTATGCCTACATATATGTTCCTTCAACAAGCTTGGAAATATCTCTAAGTCCAGACTGATGGACCACCAGTAGACCAACTACAGATCCATGTATTAAGAGAAGACAAAATACATCTGCTATCAATTCTATAGGCACAGTACTCGAAAGCTTATACAGGGATAGGCAAAGTGAGGCCCACGGAGCAAACTCGGTCCATACCTGTTTTTGTATGGCCCATAAGCTAAGAAGGGTTTATACATTTTTATTAAATAGTTATGGCAGGTGGGAGGCAAGCAAGGAAGAAAAGGATATGAGATCATATGTGGACTACAAACCTAAGTATTTATTCTAACTCTTCACAGAAAATAATGTGCCAGCCTCTGTGATTTGAACAATGCCAACATACAGAGGAATTTCAACAGAAAAAAACCCATATCTGTCCTTTAGTTTTGTACAGAAAGTGAAATTTAAAATATTGTTTCTCAAAGTGGGTTGCACTTGTTCATTCGGCAATTTGTAAACCAGAACTTCAGTCATGACATTAAAGGCCACTGAATTGAATTGTCTGAAGTTAAATTTTCCCAACATACAGTTCAATGAATCTTAGATTGTAAAACAAAAAGGAGAGAATAAAGAATGCACATCCTTCATTTTTGTACAAATGTAAATCTTGTAGGACCAAACTGAGTCTCAGGTATAGCGCTAGGAGAACCTTCATTAAGTCATACAATAAGAATGCTAAAGGCTAGTGACTCTGTACAGTTGAAAAAATTAAGAACTGTATTTATATTTAAATACTGAATATTGAATAATTCAGACTAATCTGTTACTTAACAAGAACTCTGAGTCTTTTCTCAGACAAGAATAAGCTAAAAGAGTTCATCACCACCAAACCAGTATTACATATTATGAGAAATGTAAAAGGAACTTCTTTAAGAAGAATTTTAAAAATCCAAAATATCAATAACTACATACCTATTAATAATTACTTTAAAAGTAAATGGACTAAATGCTCCAATCAAAAGACACAGGGTGGCTAAGTGGATAAGAACTCTAGACCCTTACATATGCTGCCTACAACAGACCCACTTCAGATAAAAACAAAACAAAACAAAACAAAAAAACACATACTATCTGAAAATAAAGGGTTGGAAAAATATACTATGCAAATGGAAACAACAAAAACAGCTGGGGCAGCAATACACATATTAGACAAAATAGACTTTAAAACAATTTTGTAACAACAGACAAAGAAGGATCCAGCAATTTTAGTTCCTGGTATTTATCCAAAGAAATCAAAATACTAATTTGAAAATACATATGCATCCCTATGTTCATCACAGCACTATTTACAATAGCCAATATATGGAAGCAATCTATAAGTCCATCGATAGATGAATAAAGATTTGGAACATACATACAATGGAGTATTACTCAGTCATAAAAAAGGAATCTTGCCTATTGCAGCAACATGAATGACCTAGAGTGTATCTTGCTAAGTGAAATGCATCAGAGAAAGACAAATACTACATGATTCCATTTATATATGGAATCTAGAAAGACAAATTAAATAAACAAACAAAACAGAAACAACCTCATAGGTACCTAGAACACTTTGATGGTTATTAGTTGGGAGGGGTTATAGAGGGATGAGTGGAAAAGCAGAAGGGATTAAGATTTACAAACCACCAGTTATAAAAATAGTCACAGGGATATAAAATACAGCATAGGGAATATAGTCAATAACATTGTAATAATATTGTATGGTTATTACATAGATAAATACTAGACTTATTGAGGTGACCACTTAGTGAGTTATAGAAATGTCTTATCACTATGACATACACCTAACATAATATTGTGTGTCAACTATAATTTAAAATTAAACATCTAAACTAATAAAAGCAAAATAGTAAAATTAACCGTTTCTCCGAGACAGGGTAAGCCACGCCCACCAGCCAATCAGAGCGGCTGTATGCAAATTAGCCCAGCCAACATGGCGGCCGCCACTCACGGACCTGAGTAAACGTTTAGGCAGCGTCCGTTGCAGCAGGAGCGAAAGCGATACTGTTTTCGGCCCTTGG
>PVJC01013352.1:0-38167 GCA_004026665.1 Murina feae | reverse complement strand
AATATATATCAACGAGTGAATCTAAGAATCAAGTGAATAAAAAATCTGATGAACAGAATAAACTGGTGAATAGAATAGAATCAGAGGCATAGAAAGGGACTGACAATTTTCAGGGGTTAAGGGTGTTGGGGGTGCGTGAAGAGAATGGACAATAATTGTACACCTATGGATGAGGACAGTTGGGGGGCAAGAACAGAAGGTGGGGTGGGAACTGGGAGGAGGGGAGCTATGGGGGAAAAAAGAGGAACAACTGTAATAATCTGAACAATAAAGATAAATTAAAAAAAATAATTAAAGCAAGGATTTAACAAGAAAAAAAAAAGAGCCCGAGTAAGTGTGCAAGCTCGCAACCTCCATCGTCCAGCTCTGTGTGCAATTCACCCAACGTCTCCTCCGCAAGTCCTCTCTCCCCTGGCACTAAGCAGCAGGCACACTGGCAAAATCCGAGGCTGCCTTTTTGCACCAATTCCAGCTATGGGCTGATTTTTTTAGAGTTCCCTTCTGCCTGCAGCCCTGCAGGTCCCCTTCCCACTCACAGATCACACTGGCCCCAATGGCCTCGGACTTTGTGGGGCACAGGCTTTCCCGCACATGTGCACATTCCTCTCTCCAACCTGGATTACAAACTGCACCTTTATCTAGGCATTTCTGAGAGGAGGTGCAGGGCTCCTCTGAGTCCATGTATTCATCCTGTTGGAGATCAGGTGTTCCTGAGTTCATAGCTGGTCCCTGGGTGCATGGTTGCAAGGTCCCTGGATGTATACACTCAAGATGGTGCAGTCTCCATGGCAGAGCTGCTCCAGGAGAGATTTCAGCAACAGTGGAGGCTTCCTGGTTAGGGGAGCCCCATTCAGTGGTCTCCAACAGTCCCCCAGCTGCAAACTGTCTCCCAGCTGAATCTCCTCTGCCAATTTGGGCTCTAAATATATTTTTTATTGATTTCAGAGAGGAAGGGAGAGGGAGAGAGAGATAGAAACATCAATGATGGGAGAGAATCATTGATTGGCTGCCCCCTGCATGCCCCGCACAGGGGATCAAGCCCATAACCTGGGCGTGTATCCTGACTAGGAATCGAACCATGACCTCCTGGCTTATAAATTGATGCTCAATTACTGAGTCTTGCCAGTTGGGCATAAATGGTAAGTTTTAAGATGACTTATAGAATGCTCTCACAAACCTTTCAAAGTGAGAATTCACTGCAGTCAGATTGAGAAATCCATTTTTTTTTCCAGCTCTTTAAATGCAGAAAAATTCCTCAGGAGCAGACTCACATTAACTAAGCTTTCAGGGACTGATATCTAAAACCAGAATGCCAATGAATTAAGTTGCAATAAGAAAAAGAATGGTAGAGAAAACCAGACACATGTCCTCGGCTAACTTATTTCATCTCTGTGGCTCATTGTATGGAAAACCAGTTATAATCATAGTATTTTATAGTAAACAGGTGATCAGAAATAGGAGTTCTAATTATAAGATCTTAATGTTCCACTGAATCAAGTTTTAATTGCATGAGTTAGCCTAGTCTACAGTAGGGAGAGGCATGCCTCCAGGACCAGATAACTTGAGTCCTTCTATGCTGAGATGGAATGGGTATTACCAAAGTTTGCCTTGACTTTTTAAAAATTACGGTCACTTTCTTTCTTTCTTTATGTACAGTGTTCCAGGTGGGCTTCATATTGGCATGTGTGCATGTGTGCGCGTACACACACACATAATCTACACATATTCTAAAGAAAGGCTCAGTTCTTAATTTAGTTAGTAAAGGATATAGAACTTAGCCAAAGGGAGGCCACAGAGACCTGTATCACACTGACCTTAGAGCCCCCAGTGGAAGGACACACACACACACACACACACACACACTTATGTGTCACCATTTTTTTTTTGGGGGGCAACATAGATAATTCAGGATATTCAAAGATTTATTAAATACTTAATGTGAAAAGGAATAAGAAATCATAAAGCTTTTGTTTTATTTCTTCTCTTGACATTTTGGAAACATTTTTTTTAAACATAATAATTCAAATTTAGAGAGGAAAATATCTTGCTGTTTATAAATTAGCAAGAGAAAAATCAGATCAGTTTTATATAAAGATGAACACCATTCTTGTGAAAAGTATTTAAATAGACAAAGGGTTTGAGTAGAATAGGGTACTACTTGGAGTATGAGGTGAAATTCACCAATCACTAGTGAGCACTAAAACCAACAACCAACTTATAAACCATAGACAACTAAGCATGTGTTGAAGAGACAACAAAATCCCTATCTTTACTAAGATTTGATTTCCAAATTGATTTCAATTGAGCTCAAATATATTACCGGAAGTTATTACACTAACAAACATTTTTCAGACGGACACTTGTTTCCCATAAAGCATATAAATACTAAGTTGAAAGCCAAAGAGCAGTTTTTAATTTTTCATGACGTTTTAATAAGAGCTGACCAGAATTTTATGAATAAAAATTCACCTGGTTCAAGTACAAGCTCACAACCTTCTTTTAGGGGTTGGAATGTTTTCCTAAAGAATTTTGCCTTAGGCAAGTCTCTGCTTTCAAATAAATCAGATCAAGTTCAATGTTATCAGTGTTTCACTTTTGGCTTGCTGTTTGTTTTGCAAGTAAAACTCAAAATCAACAGTTAGGTTTAGGGTGAATATTAAGGAAATTGTTCCTGCCCTGCTGGGTCTGCAATGAACCACCTTTGGGGAGCAATTTATTTGCTATTTCCCACATTTCTCCAGAAAAGCAGGTAAAGCATCTTGCATTTTATAGTAAAACATTTTTTATTTTCATTTTAAAGCAACATACATTTTTAGTATATAAATTTCTGAATATGATAAAAATAGAAGGAATTGCTTTTAATTGCAGATTATAATATCACTAAGCAAAACATATGACTATTATATATATTTTTTCCTTCTGACATTTTGTTCTTTGTATATATATTTGGATGGTGTTATAAAGTTATGATTATTCAGTATCTACAATTTTTATCCTGTGTATCTTCCTACTTGGGATTCTTTTCATTCATTCAACAACTACTCATTGAGCAATATAGCATACATTCTCATTTTATTTTAGTTTCATGCATATAATTTTAATGGCTGCAAAAAATCTCATAAAGTACATTTACCATAGTTTATTTAACCAATTTTTTATTTTTTAATTTATTTATTGGTTAAGGTATTACAAATATGTCCTCATCCCCCCAGTAACCCCCAACCCTCCCCCCCCCCATCTCATGCTCTCATCCCCCTGTTGTCTGAGTCCATTGGTTTGGCGTGTATATATATATACATACAAGTCCTTTGGTTGATTTCTCTCCCTTACCCCTACCCTCCTCTACTTTCCTTCTGGGGACTGACAGTCTGATCACTGTTCTCTGTCTCTGGATCTGTCCTTATTCATCAGTTTATATTGTTCTGTATATTCCACAAATGAGTTAGATCATATGATATTTACTTTCTCTGACTGACTTATTTCACTTAGCATAATGCTCTCCAGTTCCATCCATGCTGTTGCAAATGGCAAGAATCCTTCTTTTTTACAACAGCATAGTATTCCATTGTGTAGATGTACCACAGTTTTCTAATCCATTCATCTACTGATGGGCACTTAGGCTGTTTCCAAATTTTACCTATGGTAAATTGTGCTGTTATGAACATAGGGATGCATATGTCCTTTCTGATTGGTGTTTCTAGCTTCTTGGGATATATTCCTAGAAGTGGGAAAACTGAGTCAAGTGGGAGTTCCATTTTTAGTTTTTTGAGGAAATTCCATATTGTTCTCCACAGTGGTTGCACCAGTCTGCATTCCCACCAGCAGTGCAGGAGGGTTCCTTTTTCATCCTCTCCAACACTTGTTTATTGATTTGTTGATGATAGCCATTCTGACAGGTATGAGATGATACCACATTGTTGTTTTGATCTCTCGGATGATAAGTGACTTTGAGCATGTTTTCATATGTCTTTTGGCCTTCTGTATGTCTTCTTTCAAAAAGTGTCTATTTAGGTCAGTTGCCCATTTTTTGATTGGATTCTTTATCCTTCTTTTGTTAAGTTGTATAAGTTCCCTATAAATGTTGGAGATTAAACCTTTATTGGTGATAACATTGGCAAATATGTTCTCCCATGCAGTAGGCTTTCTTCTTGTTTTGTTGATGATTTCCTTTGCTGTGCAAAAGCTTTTTATTTTGATTTAGTCCCATTTGTTTATTTTCTCTTTAGTTTCCATTGCCCTAGGAGCAGTATCAGTGAAGAAATTCCTTTGGCAAATGTTTGTGATTTCGCTGCCTGTGGATTCCTCTAGTATTTTTATGGTTTTCCATCTTATGTTTAAGTCCTTTATCCATTTTGAGTTTATTTTTGTGTATGGTGTGAGTTCGTGGTCTAGTTTCATTTTTTTTTTATGTATCTGTCCAATTTTCCCAACACCATTTGTTGAAGAAATTGTCTTCATTGTATGCTTTTGCCTCCTTTGTCAAATATTAATTGGGCATAGTAGTTTGGGTCAATTTCTGGGTTCTCTATTCTATTCCATTGGTCTATGTGTCTTTTCTTGTGCCAGTACCAAGCTGTTTTAAGAACAGTGGCTTTGTAATACAGCTTGATATCTGGTATTGAGATCCCACCTACTTTGTTTTTCTTTCTCAGGATTGCTGCAGCTATTTGAGGTCTTTTTTTTATTCCAGATGAATTTTTGGAATGTTTGTTCTAGATCTGTGAAATATGCCGTTGGTATTTTAATGGGGATTTGCATGGAATCTATAGATTAATTTGGTTAGTATGGACATTTTGATGATATTAATCCTACCAATCCATGAACACGATATGTTCTTCCATCTGTTTATGTCTTCCTCTATCTCTTTTTTCAGTGTTCTGTAGTTTTTCGTGAATAAGTCTTTTACCTCCTTAGTTAAGTTTATTGCTAGGCATCTTAATTTTTTTGGTGCGATGGTAAATGGGATTGCTTTTTTAGCCTCTATTTCTGTAAGTTCACTATTAGTGGAAAAAAATGCCATACATTTCTTGGCATTAATTTTGTATCCTGCTACATTGCTGAATTCATTTTTTAATTTAATAATTTTTTGATGGAGTCTTTAGGGCTTTCTATGGAGAGTATCACGTCATCTGCGAATGAGGACAGCTTTACTTCTTCTTTTGCAATTTGGATGCCCTTTATTTCTTCTTCTTGTCTGATTGCAATGGCTAGTACTTCCAGTACTATGTTGAACAGGAGTGGTGAAAGGGGGCATCCCTGTCTTGTTCCTGTTCTAAGGGGAAATGATTTTAGTTTATGACCATTGAGTATGATGTTGGCTTTAGGTTTGTCATATATGGCTTTTATTCCCACCTTGCTGGGAGTTTTTATCAAGAAAAGGTGTTGGATTTTGTCAAATGCTTTTTCTGCATCAATTGATATGACTATGTGATTTTTATCTCTCAACTTGTTTATGTGATGTATCACGTTTATAGATTTGCGGATATTGTACCATTCTTGCATCCTCAGGATAAATCCTACTTGGTCATGGTGTATGATCTTTCTAATGTACTGCTGGATCTGATTTGCTAGGATTTTGTTGAGGATTTTGGCATCTATGTTCATGAGGGATATTGACCTATAATTCTCTTTCATTGTGTTGTGTTTATCTGGTTTTGGTATTAGGGTGATGCTGGCTTCATAGAATAAGCTGGGAAGTGTTCCTTCCTCTTGAATTTTTTGGAATAGTCTGAGCAGGATAGGTTTTAGTTCTTCCTTGAATGGTTGGTAAAACTTCCCCGTGAAGCGGTCTGGCTCTGAGCTTTTGTTTACTGGGAGCTTTTTGATGACTGCTTCAATTTCTTCGATAGTTATTGGCTTATTGAGATATTTAGATTCTTCCTGATTCAGTTTTGGAAGATTGTATTTTTCTAGGAATATGTCCATTTCCTCCAGGTTGTCTAGTTTGTTGGAGTAGAGTTGTTCATAGTATTTTTTAACAATTCTTTGAATTTCTGTGAGGTCTGTTGTTATTTCTCCTCTTTCATTCTGATTTTGTTTATTTGTGTCCTCTCTCTTTACTCTTTGGTGAGCCTGGCTAGAGGTTTATAAATCTTGTTTATTCTTTCAAAGAACCAGCTCTTGGCTTCATTGATCTTTTGTATTATTATTATTATTATTATTATTATTATTATTATTATTATTACTATTTTGGTCCCTATGTCATTGATTCTGCTCTGGTCTTTATTACCTCCTTCCTTATGCTCACTCTGGGCTTTTCTTGTTGCTCTCTTTCTAATTCTTTGAGTTGTAGAGTTTGATGATTTACTATCATTTTTTCTTGTTTTGTGATGTAGGCCTGGAGAGCTATAAAGTTCACTCTCAGGACTGCTTTCATTGTGTCCCATAGATTTTGAATTGTTGTGCTTTTATTGTTATTAGTTTCCAGAGTGTTTTTAATTTCTTCTTTGATCTCATTAGTAACCCAATCATTATTTAGTAGCATGCTATTCAGCTTCCAAGTGTTTGAGTTTTTTTTGTTTTTGTTATAGTTTATTTCTAATATTATACCATTGTGATCTGAGAAGATGCTTGGAATGATTTAAGTCTCCTTTAATTTGAGGAGACTTTTCTTGTGACCTAATATGTGGTCTATTTTTGAAAATGTCCCACGTGCACCTGAGAAGAGTGTATATTCTGTGGCTTTGGGGTGAAGTATTCTGAAGATGTCAATTAAGTCCATCTGAGCTAATGAGTCATTCAGGATTGCTGTTTCTTTGCTGATTTTTTGTCCAGAGGATTTATCTAGTGATGTCAGTGGTGTGTTTAAGTCCCCTGCTATGACTGTATTGTTGTCGATCTGTCCCTTGATATCTTCCAGGAGTTTTTATATGGATTTGGGTGCTCCTGCATTGAGTGCATATATGTTTATCAGGGTTATAGCCTCTTGTATCACTCCCTTTAGTATTATGAAGTGGCCATCCTTATCTCTTCTTATGGTCTTCACCTCGAGGTCTATTTTGTCAGATATAAGTATTGCTATTGCAGCTTTTGTTTCCTTTCCATTTGCCCAAAAGATATTTTTCCATCCCTTCATTTTCAGTCTGTGTGAGTCCCTTGTTCTGAGATGGGTCTCTTATAGACAGCATATATATGGGTCATGTCTTTTTATCCATTCAGCCACTTGATGTCTTTTGATTGGAGCATTTAGTCCATTTATGTTTAAAGTTATTATTGAAAGGTACTTGTTTGAGGTCATTTCTATATTTGTGCCTGTGTTCTTTCTTACCTTTTTATTTCTTCTTTTTATAGCATTCCCTTTAGCATTTCTTGCATTGCTAGGTTGGTAGTGATAAACTGCTTTAGCCTTTTTTTGTCTGCAAAGATCCTGATTTCTCCTTCAATTTTGATTGACAGTCTTGCTGGATAGAGTATTCTTGAATTCAGTTCTTGCTTTGTAATGCTTTGTATACCTCCTTCCATTCCCTTCTAGCTTGATGTGTTTCTGTTGAGAAATCATTTAATAATCTGATGGGGGATCCTTTGTTTGTAACTCTGTCTCTCTCTTGCAGCCTTTAAGAGTTTATCTTTGTTGTGTACATTTGCCAACGTTATTATGATATGTCTTGGTGTGGGTCTTTTAGGATTCATCTTGCTTTGAACTCTCTGTACTTGTGTAACTTTTTTCTTCCTCATATCTGGGAAGTTTTCTGTCATTATTTCTTCAAACAGATATTCTAATCCTTGCTGCTCTGCTTGTCCTTCTTGCAGCCCTATTATGCATATATTACTTCATTTCATGTTGTCCCAAATATCCCTTAGGCTCTCTTCCTGCTTTTTAATATTTTTCTCTAGTTGCTGTTCAGATTGAGCTTGTTTCTCTACCTTATCTTCTAACTCACTAATTTGATCCTCTGCTTCTTCTCGTCTACTGTTGAAACCTTCCATGGTGTTTTTGATTGTAGCTATATCACTTTTCATTTCTTCCTGATTCTTGCATAGGTTGTTGATTTTCTCATCCATCTGGTGAATTAATTGTACAACCATTACTCTGAATTCTTTATCTGTCATGTTGTACATGCTTCAGTTTCACTAATTTCCTTTCTTGGTGACTCTTCATTTTCTTTCCTCTGGGGATTGTGTTGTCTCTCCATTCTGACTGTCTTCAGAAGGTTCATGTCGAATTGTGTGGGCCTAGGCCATGTGCAGTGGGAGCTTCTCACCACCCCAGTGTCACTGAAGAATTCTGACACTAAGATGTTTGGTTGTCGTTGGTGGGTGGGAACCAGGCTCGCACAGTCAGTGTTGCCAGCGCTCAGTGTGGCCTTGTGTGTGCACTTAGAATCAGGGACCCCACCTGCATCAATCTGAAACAGAGATCCCCCTTGAGTGTGTTGAAAATCAGAGCACTCTAGCATGTTCCAGGAATCAGAGTTCCCCAAGAATACAGTATTGGTGTCGCTGTTGTTTCGGACAGCCTCACATTGAGAATCAGGGTCCCTATGTGCGCATGCACTAAGATTTGGAGTCACTGGCTCTTAGTGTGAATGCACTGGGAATCAGGGATCCCAGGCGCAGATG
Organism: Murina feae; assembly: GCA_004026665.1. Classification (NCBI taxonomy): domain Eukaryota; kingdom Metazoa; phylum Chordata; class Mammalia; order Chiroptera; family Vespertilionidae; genus Murina; species Murina feae. The sequence continues at coordinate 29,608 of PVJC01013352.1, read as the reverse complement.
ATAAGAAACAGAGTCAAGTCACTGGTGCTTAGTGCTGCCTCCTGCCTGGAGCATCGGGGTCCTGGAGCCCGTGGTGTGGGGAACAGGTTCTCAGAGTTCGCACATTCCCAGGCTAAAATTCCTGTAGCAGAGCTGAGGCCTGAGCGAAGGGTGGTTCTATCAGTTACTACAGTCCTGCTCGAGAGCCTGCGGGGAGGAGATGGGCTCTGTTACTCACAGAGATCTGCCCCTGGGATGTCTGGATTCTTGGTGTCCCTGGGTCTATAGCTGTGGTCATAGATTTCTGTCGCCAGTGGCTGCAGGGTTCTGGTTTGCATCTGAGACCAGACTGGGTGCTGAGGTCAGGATCCTAGTTGTAAGCGGCTCTGTTTCTTAAGGTGGCATGGTCTCTGTGCCTACACTGGCCATCCAGGAGTGTCCGCACTGGGAGCAGGGCTCCACCATCTAAGACTGTCCGGTTTGGCAGCTCCTCAGAAGACCTGCAGAATCTTACTGTCCCTAGCTCATACACACACACACACCACACATGTCCACACACTCCTCTATCGCTCCCTGGCTCTCTCACACTCTCTCCCTCCCTACCTTCCCGCCAGTCGCCATCCAACACCTGTCTCACCATTTTCAGTACTTAACATTTATATATAAGGGTTAGGTTATGAACACAAGGCTCTCCTGATCCTTTACTTAGATTAATTCACTACCAGCTGGGCCAATCCTCATGAAACAGGTCATACCTGGGGAGCCTGGCCTGAGCTTTCCAGTGCTCCAGGCCTGAAATTTATTGATAAATCAATAAATACTATGAAATGGGATGAAAAATAAACTCAGCTGTGTTTCAGCTTTCCCTTTCCATGCCCCACTAGAGAGGTTTATGAGTTGGTCCAAAACCACTCCCTGCCTTGGGGAATCTGTATAGGCAGTTAAGCTTCTTAGGGATTTATTTTACAAAATCTGAAGAAAAGAGAAAGGAGAAAGGATAGGATGGGCCAGAAGTCAAGGCCCAGGTGAAGATTTGTAAGGAGTTTGGAGAGAAAAGAGGAGAAAAGTTCTGGAACAATTATGGTGTTAAGGGAAGTGGAACAGAGAGATCAGCCCTCTTCATGGCATTCCAGAAATGCAAAGACACTTGAATTTTTTTCAAATTACTTTTTTTGTCTACAGATTTTGTTTTGTTTGTTTTGTTTTTGTTCTGAGAACCAGACCTTGTAAAACATTGTTTTATTTCTGTTTACATTTTATTAATTTCTGATTAATTAGTATATGTGCCCATGATAAAAATTTCTATAGAACAAAATGAAAAGAAAGCCTCCCTGCCATCTCTGACCATGAGTTGCCCAATTCCTTTTCTCTGGTGTAACCTCATTATCATTTATTTTCATTTCCAGAGATGATCTATGCAAAGAGAAGCATATCTGTGCAAGTAACCTTTTGCCTTAAACAAGAAAAATAAAGCTCTGGTCAATGTGTTCAGTGATTAGAGCATTGGCCCACACACTGAAGCATTATGAGTTCAATTCCCAGTCAAGGGCACATACCTGGTTTGCAGGTTTGATCTCTGGCCCCAGTTAGGGTGCATACGGGAAGGCAACCAATCAATGTGTCTCTCACACATCGATGTTTCTTTCTCTCCCTCTTTCTTCCTTCCTCTTCTCCCCCATCCCTCCTTCTCTCTCTTGCCCTGTCCCTTCCACTCTCTCTAAGAATCAATAGAAAAAAATATCCTCAGGGGAGGATTAACACATACACAAAAAATAAAGTAAAATGAATTTAAAACACATCTAAAAATGTTCCCTATTAAGATGTGTGCATGTACACGTTTGCCTCATTTTAAAATATTAATCTTGCCTTTATAAGCATCATAGCTGAATGAATGAAAAGTGCTATGTCATTGTTATGGTAAGTCATGGGCACATTTTGATGCAGTGTCTTGCTAAAGATTTCTGCTAAAGTGATCCCTGCCTGCTCACTTGCTGTTCTGGGGTCCTCATGGGATTGCAAGTAGACACAGTCCAGTGGGTAGGCAGATGTAGTGACAGATCTGAGACATGCTGTGTTCAGCAGAACACAGCCATCAGAGAAAGGAAACATTAGAAAGAAGGGAGGACTACCACTGCCCCAGCAGTCTTCACGCATATCAAGTTTGGTGGATTTTTACACAAATCTCACTGTAGGTGTCTGCCAGACCCTGAATGCACAGCCCAGACAATCCTTGGCTCACACAACTCTTCACCACAAAGACGTTCACAGCACATCATATAATACAAGTTTTGTATATGAGCTCAGTAACCCTCAGAATAGCAATTTTACTTTCAAGTACCCTACCTTGGACTTTTTCATACACATAATGGAAGGCTGCAAAATCTGTTTTTCACGTTCTCCAGGTGAAGTGAAAATGGTTTTCTCAAGTGAGTCTAAATAACTGTGGAGACAAAACTCTCTTATCACTGTTCCCTGTGTCCTCTCTGGATACCGCTCTTTATATACACGGCCATTTGAGCTTCAAGCCTGTGAGACCCACATAACAAAAACCAGTGATGTTTCTCTTAATACCCATGGTAGGACTCAAGCATTTCTTTTCAATTACAGTTGGGGTAAAAGAGGAAAATTACAAGGCCATAGAAATGAAACAGATTCCCTGCAAGAAACTTCTGTTTATTTATTCAGGCTCTTCTCGTCTCCATCCTCAGTGTAGACCTCCCTCCTTCCCACCGCTTCAGCTGAGAAAGTAATTATAGACAACACCAAAGAGCATACAAATACTTCCAAAGCCAATTCCTGTTATAAATGAGCCTTTAGTCAGTAAAGAGCTTTGCAGCAGTTTTCAGAAATCTTTGACCTGGCTGGGATGCCAAGACAAAGGATTTGATCCACAACAGCTTTTCTAAACAGCTCCATAGAAATCGAGGCCATATGTTTGCACGCTTAAAATGCATACCTGAACTGAGGTAGACCTGGTATCTGATGCATACGCTGTGGAAAATGCAAATCAGGCATTTTTCCACAAGTACAATTTGCTTAAGTAAGGAAGCAAGTTTGATATGACGGGGTCTCAGTGTTTTCTTTTAGCAAATTGCCTTGAAGTGGTGCTGTGATTTTAGAGTTTGCCTCATTGTGCACCGGCATTCCGCAGAGAAGTTGTCATCACTAGGGTGACTTTCCTTCTTTGGGCTCCACCATGCCGATTCTTCTGCTTACAAGGAGAAGGGTTTCCTCTCAAGTAACAGGTCATGTTATTTTTGGATGTTATCTGCTGTCAGAAAGTGCCTTGTACAAATACTTCCTCTGAACTCAGAATGTAGTTGAAACACTTCTGGGATTTTTGAGCTGGCCTGTACACTGGTGTTTACACTGGGGTTTTGTCTGCGGCTTACTTTGGGAACCTAAGCCTTTGTGGGGACAGTAGGACAGTATTGCAGCAAAGATGGAGGAACATTCTGACCCTGTTTACCTTCCTGAGGCCTGACATATATCCAATTACTCCTTTCCTTTGCCTTACATATGAATACATTTTACATCTATGTTTTTAGATATTTCTACTCATCCATATAAATATCAAATGAGCAGAATTTCTAATCCAAAAACATCTACTTTGCAAGTTTTAATATTTTCTTTTTTTGTGGCCCAGGAGTGTGGCTCAGTGATTGAGTACTGACCCATGCACCAAGAAGTTGCTGGTTTTGTTCCCAGTCAGGGCACATGCCCAGGCTGCAGGCCGATCCCCAGTAGGGGGCGTGCAGGAGGCAGCTGATTGATATTATGCGTTCACACCGATGTTTTTTCCTTCCTCTATCTCTAAAATAAAACAATAAATCACTAAATATTTTCTTGGAGAAGATATGTATTTCATATATAGTTGTATATTTGATTAATTTGTACTTTTTAGTTTTCCCCTTGCATTTTTTTTGGTTTTAATTTTAGTTATTTATTTATTAAATTTAATTTTATTGTTGAAAGTATTACAGATGTCCCCCTTTGTTTCTCCATTGACCTCCTCCACTCTGTACCCGTGTCTCCCTGTCTTCCCCTCCCGAGGCCTTCATCGCACTATTGTCTGTGACCATGGGTTATGGATATATGCATGTAAGTTCTTTGGTTAATCTTTCCTTGCCCACCCCCAACCCTCACATTCCCTCTGAGATTCATCAGTCTGTTCCATGCTTCTATGTCTCTGGATCTATTTTGTTCGTCAGTTTATTTTGTTCATTAAATTCCACATGTGAGTGAGATCATGTGATTCTTGTCTTTCTCTGACTGTCTTATTTCGCTTAGCATAACACTCTCCAGGTCCCGCTATGCTGTTTCAAAGGGTAAGAGATCCTTCTTTTTTACAGCTGCATAGTATTTCCTGGTGTAAATGTACCACAGCCTTTTTATCCACTCACCTGTTGATGGGCACTTGGGCTGTTTCCAGATCTTAGCTGTTGCAAATAGTGCTGCTATGAACATGGGGGTGCATATATCCTTTCTGACTGGTGTTTCAGGTTTCTTAGGATATATTCCTAGAAGTGGGATCACTAGGTCAAATGACAGTTCCATTTTTAATTTTTTGAGAAAACTCCATACTGCTTTTCACAGTGGCTGCACCAGTCTGCATTCCCACTAGTAGTGTACTAGGGTTCCCTTTTCTCCACATCCTTGCCAGCACTTGTCATTTGTTGATCTGTTGATGGTAGCCATTCTGACAGGTATGAGGTGGTACTTCATTGTTGTTTTCATTTGCATAATTTAAATTGGACTGGTTTTACTGAGTTGAGAGCAAAGAAGAGTGGGAGAGAGAGAAACATCTATGTGTGAGAGAAATCTCAATTGGTTGTCTCCTGTAAGCTCTCAGACTGGGGATCAAACCTGAATCCTGGTTATGTGCCCTGAGAGGGAATCAAACCCTCCAGATTTTGGTGTATGGGATGATGCTCCAACCAACTGTGTCATCTGGCATGGCAAATAGTTGCATATTTTACATCTCCCTAGATTTTGAAGATGTATAGCACCAGTGGCAGTGCCATGCTTAGGGACAAGTGTACCACCTGCTCCTGTGAGATAGGAAAGCCATTATAAGATAGAGCCAAGGATCAGTAACCCCATTTAGGAAAATGTTCTAAGGTTCTCCTTGTATACAGATTGATTCTTTGAAATTCTACCCCATAATGGTAGGAAGCAAGAAGGACCTCAGAGATGCATTGAACTGAGTACACATCATGCGGTCCTGGTCTTATCCACAGGGACTTGTTTGCTGGGTATAGCATAGTGGTTTCCTAGAATAACTGTATTAATAGAAAATAAGAGGTATAGTAAGGCCAACAGATCAGGAGATGATTGTCATTGAAAAGATAGTTTAATATTCATAGTTCCTAAGAGGAAGGGCATTCCACACAGGGATTAGGGGGCCACATAGGGAAGCACAGGGGTTAGTTAGGAGAGGAAAGTGGGGAAACTGAGGGAAAAGCTTTTACTGTGGTTTCCTTGGAAGGAACAGGTGAAGCAGGGTGTGGAGGTTTAGCATCTCCTAGACTGAATAATTTCAGAGGCTCTGGGGCATGGGTCCTGTCCCCAGTTGTCTTTTCTCTGGCTGTAGGGTAGTTAGGGCAGGTGGACAGAGGCTTAGAGTGTGAGAGCCCAATAGAGGAGTTGGTTGGTGGTGTGAAATCTGGATTTCTTAGTTTGTATTTGAAAAAAAGTGCTCCTAGGAGAAGGACTTATCTTGAGGAAGGGGTTGTTGGGTGACAAGGGAGGCAGGGAGCCAATGCAAGATGACTCAAATATATTGGCGTATCTAATATATGCATGTAGGGCAGATGTTAAAGCATTAAGTTTACAGAAGCTGGAAACATGGTTAATACAAATGGTTAATAGTACATATTTTACAATCAAACTGACTGAGTGTGAATCTTGGCTGCCCGCTATATATTGGCCTTGTGACATTGGACACATTCATTTAATCTTTATAACAACTCAAGGGTGCAGGTACTATTATCAGCCCTAGTATGCATGTAGGCTAACTGAGGCTCACTGAGGGTAATATGTGAGAATGCTTAAAACAGTGCCTGGCACCTAGTGTCAAATATTTGCTACTATAATGATTGCTACTATCATTATTGTATTTTCTAGGGACCTAAGCTAGTTACATCTGATGGACAAAGATGGTGCTACTGCAATCTGGAAATTGGGATCATTGGGTCAAGTAGATATTTCCTGTGGAAGGGTATACCCTACTATACCACAAAGAACTCCAAAACCTTCCTCAGGAGCAAATAAGTGACATGGTGAGTGGAACTATTTAGAACCACCCACCTGCAGAGGATGTCTGGTTCACTGGCCCTGGCTTCCTTGGGCCATGATAATTCATTGGGCAAGGCTCTATTGAGAACCTCTGCCTGGGAACTGAATGTACTTCCCCTCAATTTGTCCCCTCCACAAAAGCTGCAATAAAGTCTCAGTTCAAGCTTCTAAAGCACAACAAAACCTCTGAAATGTGGGGATGAGATGTAATGACTGGACAGGTGGACATCATAGTGAAGTGGTCAGAGGACAAGCTGTGTATTGACTGACAAGTATGGATCAAGTGGGTGCAGAATCTCAGTATAGAAGTTAGGATATGAACCCTAATTCTGAATGCTCAACCTAGATTCTCCTTGACCGTTGTCCTATCCGGCTCTCCTGGAAGGCTTGGAAGCATTGTCACTCAGGGTTCAAGTTCTCAAATGCTTCTTGTTTCAAGTGAGCTTCATGTAGAGAATCTTGGCTACTCAGGAAACAGAGCCTTTCTGAACAACTTCTAATAACTTAATGACTATTTTTCTTCTCCAACCATCTTCTTGGTTGACATTTTTTTTTTTTTAGGCATGAAGAATACTTTTGTGTTTCCTGGCCACATTGTTCAGCTAATCAAACATGTATATCCGCCTGACAGTTTTTTTTTTTTGCAGGTGTTTCTTTTATTTTATTTAAAAAAAAAATCATTTGGTGGTGGTATGAGGAGGGCACACCTGTTGTGCCTTCAGGGAGAACACAGTTTCCAAAAGGAATCACGGGAATCACAGGCAGAAATACATGGGGAGAACCTTGGAGTAAAGGAAGGGGCTGTACCCTCCAGCACCTCTGGGCAGAATGCTTACTTGGGGGCTGGATGGGATGGGGAGATGGTATGTACAGGTGGGCAAATGGGCAGTGCCCCGTAGGCCCCATGAGCCAATGGGGAACATGACCACATGGCTGGCCCTCAGCTGCAGGGCTGGGAGGAGCCTGGCAGGAAAGCTAGCCTCCAGGACCTCGAGGGGTGCAAAAACCCCCAGGGGTCCTATCCCCTGTGGCTCAGGCTTGCATCCTGAGGCCCGAGCTCAGGGTTCCGCCTGACTGTTGATTGCACTTTAAAACAGCTCAGTAGGGTTGTTGGGGTTGATAGCAGGGAGACAGGTGCGAGGATGGCGTTTTCGGTAGAAATAGCAGAAGCATTTTGGAAAACTTGCATTCCTGTGTTCAAACACTACAGGCTAAACCCTCTTCTGCACAAGTGCACAGATAACAGTGTGAGCGACTCTGCGGGGGCTGCTCTTAGATAACAATGTTTCACTGATCTGATTACAAGGCATTTTTGACAGTGAGTAATCAGGACACTAGATATTGTTTCCAGCAGCTACCCAAGTAGTAATCACTCTTCCCGATGAAAGTACCAGATTGTTCTGCAAACCAGTCAGCTGGGCTCTGTGGAAAGAGAACATACATTTATTTTGCAAAAATATAAGTTTAGAGCAATCAGTAATACCCCAATTTTATTTCCTTTACATTAGTGTTTTAAACAAGGGTTCCCTCCTTCCCAGGTTCCCTCCAACCTAGCTCTTCAGAAGGCATAAAAAGAGGCAATGAGACAAAACACAGATGAGATATCCTTTCTTTGTAGAAAGCAGAAATTGATCCTTGTACCTCACATGTGAATTCATTATTGACTTATGGAGGCCATTAATTCTGAGACTCAATGTGTGAAGATTCCTTAGGACATAGAAAGAGTGTCTTTTTGTCTTATTAAAATGTAAATATTTGAAACCCCTTGCCCAAGACTGAACCAAATCTCTTTTAAGATTCACAAATCTAGGTTGAAGTCCAAGTTCTACTATAGCTGTACTGGGTGGACATTAATAAGCCTGACTTGAAACTATATTGTTTGTCTTTGTTAGGACTTGCTTTTGGAGGGTGAACAAGTTAAAGGGAAGTGCATTCATTTTCCAGGTCCAGTTCCTTCACCAGCATCAATTTAACTTAAACACTAAAAATGTCATCATGTTTATTGTAGAAAAATCAGAACTATCAAGGAACAAAAAGAAGGTACTAAAAGGTAATCATAGCTCAACCACCCAGAAAAACCAATCTTATAAGCTGATGACTATTTTTTCCTTCCTCTCTCGGTCCTATCTTTGTTCCTGCTCCCCTTCATTCTTTTCTTTCCATTTGTTGGTTCATCCACCCATCCATCCACCCACCCATCCACCCACCCCCATTTTCAGTGGAATCATGATGAGCATAGGGTTGTTTAATTTGCTTTCTCTTCTTAGCAATGTTCTTGAATGCCTTTCTGTGTCATTATTGAGGATTCCCTTTTCGTTGTCTCTAGAAAGGAAGATCTGGACAATCCAATGTAATTTAGTCATCAACTAATTTTAAAATTCATTTGTAGATACTCCAGTAATATAAAATCTTTACTATTGTGCCCTAACTGGTTTGGCTCGGTGGATGGAGCGTCGGCCTGTGGACTGAGGGGTCCCAGGTTCAATTCCAGTCAAGGGCATGTACCTTGGTTGTGGGTACAACCCCAGTGGGCTGTGTGCAGGAGGCAGCTGGTCAATGTTTCTCTTTCATCGATGTTTCTAACTCTCTATCTCTCTCCCTTCCTCTCTGTAAAAAAATCAGTAAAATATATTAAAAAAAACCTTTACTGTTGATATTTCAGTATTTATATTTGTCATTTTTAAAGGAAAAAATATATCTATCTTAGTCACAGGTTCATATCCTCTAATTTTTCATAATGACTACTTTTCATGTTTTCCAGCTATGTAGTTTCTGGACATTCCCTAACAAGAAGGTGTGGCTTCCATGTAAGCTGGAGTTTAAGTATGCGGAAGACTCTTGGTGCAAAGTGTTACTTGTGTCCCAGTGTCATTTAAACCTCTTCCTGATGTTTAAAGCTTGTGGTTTGTGCCTATTTTTTCAGAAGAGCCTGTCCTCCCGGATTCTGGAGAGCTAGCATCTCATGCTCTACACTTCAGTGAGGAAATCCAACAGGCTGTATGTAATCAGTGCTTTCTACTGTATCAAATGAGTTTTTAATAGATTATTGTAACATATTTAAAGATACGTATACTTCCCATTTTAAAAAACTAATACACGTGTTTTGAAGACTATTGAGAAAATACAGGAAAACATGGAGGAGAAACTACAGAGGGAAGCTCATTGCTTTGTGTAATTATGCTGCATACACAGCTACTTTTTAAATGAGCAATTCTTATAATGAAAAACTTCAGATGGTATAATAACAAGACCTATGTTCTTTTCACCCTATACTTTCATACTTTTTCTAAATGTTTGTGTGTGATTCTATTTAATTGCAAATTCTTCAAGACAACTATTTGGATTCATGTTATTCCTTTGTGCAGATGATGGCAACTTTCTTGTACTATTACCTGGTTGGTAGACATTTAGGTTGTCTCTAAGGTTTATTATAGTATATCCCTAAAATATATAAAGGCCAAATCCTAAGGTTTTTGCAAATCCCAATTCTGTAAGTACCTCCAAGTTAAGAATCAAAGCACACAAAAAAGACTTGGCTTTCCAATTTTGTAATCTCATGATAGTTTTAGCTTGAAAAGAAAAAAGCTGGTGAATATATTGTCCTTATGATTTTTGGTCATTGAATACAATCCAGAATTGTCAACCAGCCTGTCTTTTCCTCTGTGTTCAAAAAAAATAGTTCATTGCCCTTTTTATTCAAATTCCAAAAATCATTCACTATATAAATTTACTAAGGAGCCAGGGAATCCTCTGTAGCCAGCAATTCAATATTTGAAATTGCGGCTAAAATGGAAAATCACAGCAATTGTTCCAAAAGTTCCAAGTTACTATTATTATTCCTGTAAACTGTCCTCAGGTAGTTCAGCCAATGTTGAGTCTTATATTCATCTTTATTTGAACTCATAAAATGTGACATTATAAGAAATTAAACAGCATTGCTAATACAGAACTACTTCTGGAGGCGGTACATGAATGCTCATTATCAACCTTAGAATAATCCCCCAGACACCAAACATTTTGTGAAATAACTCTGTTATAATAAACACATCTGCAAATCATCCTTTTATGGGCATGACTCATGTATTCATGTGTAAACACATTTCCAATGGTGTGGTAAGATGAAGGAAGTAAGGATAATTTCCACTCTTCTTTGAGTCTTCTTGGCCACTGGAGAGAACTCAGGTAGTTCTGGCAAATGTAGAGAGAGTATATTTTTGATATTTTATTATGGAGAAGAGGTGGACTCATGTAACTTTAATTCTTTAAGGCATACAAGTCCTAGACTGAACAAAAATTTGACTCACACCTTGGGCTTGTCTTTGGCACTGGTGGGAGCAGGGTATCCCACATGATTCTGTTTGAAACTGCAGGCTCCATCTCTTCCCCTCCCCACCCCCTGCCAGCTGTTTTACCTGTCTCCTTCAACTCCTATAATGCTGCAGATAGGGACACATTCCTTGGCCAAAAGAACTATCAACACAGGTACCTTCTGTGTAGGATGAGATTTAAAATGCAGATGCCTAGGTAAGAGAGAACTGTATGGGGCACTGCATTAACCTATTGGACAGTGAAATCTTAAATAAGTTTATAAAGCTTAGAACAAATGTATAACTGACTGACTTAGACTCTTACCCTAGATTTTATCACCTTGAGGATGTTGAAATAGAATGAGTCTTCGATGGCAAGGAGCTCTGTCCACTAACAATTTCTCCTTGTGTTAGGAAGGCAGAAGCTGTGGCATTCAGGATGAATTTTGCCCATGCAAGGCCCAGATCTTTTGGCAATGGATGAATATTTTATTTATACTAATAAAAGGGCAATATGCTAATTAGACCAGATAGACAGGACGTTTTCCAGACATCATTCTGGACATCCTTCCTGATAATGCCAGTGGTGTGGCCGGTCTGCAAACCCTTAGCGACCCCTTGCCGGGCTGGCCCCAACCCCCAGTGTGAACACCCACGCCATTGGGGGTGTGGCCAGCCTGCAAACCACCCATGGCCCTTCACCTTGGCTAGCCCTGCCTCCCAGCATGGACCCTCCACCCTGATCTAGGGCCCCCTCCAGGGCAGGCCAGCTGGTCCCCATCCATGCATGAGGCCTCTATCCTATATAATCCTATATAATAAAAGGATAATATGCAAATTGACCCTAACAGCAGAATGACCAGAATAACTGCTGGACCAGTCACTATGAGGCACACTGATCACCTCTTGGTCCCTTCTCCTGGCCATCAGGCACCAATTACCTGATGGTGGACAGGGAACTAGGGGTGGGTGGCAGTGGGGGAGCGGAGCCAGCTGTGGGCAGCTGAGAAAGATGGCTCTGATTGCAGGCCAGGCCTAGAGACCATACCTGTGCATGATTTTCATGCTCTGGGCCGAGTTTTCACATAAAAATTGTGATGAAAAGTTTGGCAAGAGGGTTTTAATACTATTTATGGGTACAGGAGAGCATAAATTAGATGTGAAAATATGGAATTTCTAGTATAGTTTTATGATTTTGGGGGACATCTAAAGTAAAAACTGTCCTGGAAAATCATGATTAACAAAGTATGCTGGTTTCATAGCATTGAAGAGTACACACCCTGATGGAGGCAGTGAGAGAGAAGGAAGGAAGCTTCCAGAGGATTGTCAGTGTTGGGGAAGCCCAGGCTTGGGCATGAAATACTTACATTAAGACACATCCCAATGTAGTTCTAAAAAGAACCTTCATACACTGACTTCTGTACCTGTGTGGGTAAAATTTCTATTGCTCCAAAGAGGTGGGATGAAAACAGGTGTCTCTCAAGGCTCATGCTAGTCATTAACAGAACACAAACTATTTTACCATGGCAACAAAGTGGAAGATACACTGTCACCCACTTCCAAAAAACCAAACCAACGCTGCAGGGATGGAAGAGGTCATTTGAAATGATTGTCTTGTCTTTAGTTCACTACCCATTGGGTCATTTAGAAACTGGCAAAATTTTGAACTACTCATCCTTCCCTTAGCTCTACTGGGCTGTCACCAAATTCGCCTCTTACACTCTCCCCTTCCTGCTGTCACCCAGAGGTGCTGTTTTGGTTCAGAGCAGAGCCAACAAGGACTTGGGCACCAAACATTGAAAAGAGCCCCCAGGACTTGTCACAAACCTGGTTTTCAGAGAAGAAATAAAGTCTTAGGATTCTCCTTTTATACCTCCTTTTTTCCTTACTGTTTTCTCCTGGGCTGCTGACCTGGTCAGTGGCCCCATCAGTTGGCACTATCTCCCCCTCCCACCCCTGCCAAATGGCTTTGTCCCAGCCATTCTGAGTCCATGTGCAGAGCTGATGCTCTATGAGTGTGTGCTTAAGGTATCAAGATTCTGCTGGCTGTGGCCAGCTATTGGCCTTGGACTTCATGGAGAACTTGCATTGACTTCTGTTTGACTTCTCACCATCCTGATGTGGGAACTGGCATCCTCCTCTCATAGATGGTTTCTAGAGGTAGAATGGTGAACTGATCTCACCCTTTAATGATTATTGACCCTTGGGATTCTAAGTTAAATTTAGCTTGAAGATTGTGGGTGTTGATGCAGGAACTGCTATTTTCTCTTCCATCTTTCCTGGGCAGAAGACATCAGACATATGGTGCTCTTTAAGAAAGGTGGCTGGAGAAAATAAATAGGTATGTGATTTGGTTGTGATCCAGTCCTTGATTTAGCTCTTGATTTTACTTACAATGCCTCTAATTTCTGAAACATTTTCTATCCTCTATTAAAGAAGAATTCCATCTCCCATATTACTGAAATTAGCTCCCATTTTTCATTTATGAAGCTCTAGTCTTCCATATTCCCATGTTCTATGCCCCAACTTCTTGCTTCCATTTTCCCAGGTCACTGTTGGAGGTAATAGCATGTAGGTCTCAGACTAGTTTGAAATTCTTGAGCTATTCTTCAATTTTAAATAGTCTTAGGAAAACTTATAGGACTCACCCTGTCATAGCTTGGCTCATCTCATTCCAGGCTCACATGCCATTATGGAATCCTTTCTATTTTGTCCTAAATCATTAGTCCTTTCCTCTACTCGTGTCTAAATCTCAGGTCTGCCTTCAGTTCCAAGTCAATGCCTCTCTCCCTTTTTCAAGGTCCAGATTGTAGATTATGCCTTAACTCAAGTATGATGTAAAGATAAGATTTTCATAGAGTAAAAAGCCACATGGGGAAGAGAGAATGGGAGAAGGTGAAGATATACCTCTGTTGGAGGGGTGAGGAGAGGAAGAGCAATAATGAAATGTACACGAAAGAAGGCATATTTATCTATTTTGCCACTTTTTTAAGGAGTTTGATTTTCTTAAGTTCATTTGGAATCAGACTGCTTTGCTTAAAATTTCAGCTCTACAACTTACTGTTGCCGTGTGACTTTGGACAAGTCGCTTAATCTCTCTGGCTGCAGGTTTTAATCTGTAAAATGAGAGTTATGATAATGCCTACTTTTGCGGGAGGGCAAGTTATGAGCACAGTGTGCTGGTTCATGAGGGCAGGAACTCCTCACTCAGGTTCTTAGGTTCTCCAATACAGGACATTGAATTCGACCAAGAGGTCTGGAGCTCAGAGAGCTGAAGTTCTCCTGTTAATAAAAGAGGTTTATTTATTTATTGTTTGCTTATCTCTTTATCTTTTTCAGCCAGCCTCCCCCTAATCTCCTCCCCTTATAGCTGTCAGACACTTCTATGTATCTATGAGTCTATTTTAAAAAAATATATTTTATTGATTTTTTACAGAGAGGAAGAGAGAGAGATAGAGAAATAGATACATTGACAAGAGAAAAACATTGATCAGCTGCCTCCTGCACACCTCCTACTGGGGATGTGCCCACAACCAAAGTACATGCCCTCGACCAGAATCGAACCTGGGACCTTTCAGTCCGCAGGCCAACACTCTATCCACTAAGCCAACCTGGTTAGGCTATTTTTAAAAAAATTAAACCCAGACACAGACAACAGTATGATTATTGCCAGAGGGAAAAGGGGCTGGAGGGAAGTGGAAGAGCGCAAGGAGGGATAACTGGTGGCAGAAAGAGACTTGATTTTGAGTGGTGAGTACACAATGCACTATGCAGAGACGATGTTTATAGAACTGTATTCTTGAAACCAATGTCACACCAATAAATTCAATACAAAATGTAAGAAAAGAGGTTTATAATGCAAAATCTACCTGTTTGTCAAGGCCATGGGCGGGCGGGCAGGGAGGTGGTGATCTAATGAGAATAAAAGCTATTAAGTGCTGTTCAATCATTAGTAGGAGTCATTACCTGCTCTGTTGACAGAGGGATCAGAGTCTGCATGTCTCCTATGTGGTCATGCAGACAAGACATTCACCTGAAGCATATGACGATTGTTGCTACTACTATTATTTTTGAATCTTTAAGTTTGCAAAAGTAATATTGCCTGCGAAAAAAAATTACATATGTTTGCACTTCCCTGAGACAACAACTGTTGCTTGATGTTATTCTGGGTAGTCCAAGAAACGGATGCCAACCTGGGATTAGATGTGCAAAGATTTATCAGGGACAATGAGGAGTGAGTCATAGGAGATGAGGAGAGCCATTGGGTGGTCTGAGCCCTGTGAAGAAGAGAGGGGAGGAAACATGGTCTTAGATTATGATACAGTTATAATTTAGCCCAGGCAAGTGGGGAATGTTTTAGACAGTCTCCTACCAGGAATCATGCATCTGCCAGGAATAGGCCTGCCTTAGCGTCTCTGAAGCATTTAGTCACTGGCTGGCATCAGCCTCTGGGGAATGTGGCTTTGGATTTCAGAGGACAGTAGTCAGGCTCATCGGTAAGTTGTACTCCTGCAGTAGAAGATCAAGAGGTACATTGTGAAGGCCTCTGCAGTGCGTAGCTTTTCATATTTTTCCTATGCCTATGTGATCTCATCTATTACACACACACCTATCTTCATGAATATGTGTGCATATCTATGTACACGTTTACAGTTTCAGGGATGGGGCCGTACTCTACATTGTATTTCAGAACTTGCATTTTTCATTGATTAATAATTTCTTATGAATGTAATATCAATACATGTAGATCTTCTTCATTCTTTAAAAAAAAGTTTAAACCCTCACCTGAGGATATGTTTATTGATTTTAGAGAGGGGAAGGGAGAGAGAGAGTGAGAGATAGAAAGAGAGCGATATCAATATAGCTACTCAGTTCCTTTTGGAAGTGTTCAGAGGTTAAATAATTAGTGGAGTCAGAGATTTTTGGAAGTTCTGCCTTTAGTAGAAAATGACTTCCAAGGAGGTAGGATTTGATAATGTCAGACAGATTGTGTTTAAAATCTCAGTGAGCTGTGCCTCTCAGCAGTGTAATTACGCTGTCTGAATCTCGGTTTTACCATATGAGAAATGGAGGCAATTTATTTATTCAGGCATTTTTTTTTTTTTTTTTTTTTTTTAGCAAATACTTATTGAGAGCTTTCTAAGTTGCAGAAATTGTTTTAGGTTCTGAGGATACAGCAATAATCAAACAGACAAAAACTCAGCCCTCATGGAGCTTGTGTTCTGTGCTCACATAAAGGGTTTAGGAAGATTAAATGAGTCCTAATACATTTCCTGGTTCAGAGCTTGAAATGACAGCTGCTCTGGAAATGTTGTTTGCCTTCGTCCTCCTTGTTATAGATGTTTGCTATCAATTCTAAAATTGATACTTTAATTTGTTTAGCTCTTTGGCATTATTATTCAGTAGTCGATGGTTTCCCAAGCAACAACAGTCTAGACAATATAATTAAGGCATAAATCAATGTTACATTTTTGTTCTGACTCACAGCAGTACTAGCAAAGTCCCTATTGTCTTTACTCCCAACTTTACACCTTCAATCCTATCTAGAGAGTCACCCCAAGAGCCCATATATGCCTATCTCCTCTGGCGAGCTCTTGGCATTCCTGCCACCTGTTGCCCCCTTTCCAGGGCTTAATGTTATTCTTCCCTATCCTAAATGCTCCTCCCCTGATGTAACTCAGGTTGGGAGGGCAGTAGTTTCTTTGTGGTCAAACTCAGAGGGTACAGCATACTTCCCTGCACCTTTGTTTAGTTTTATGAAACTAGAGCATGGGATGGCCGACCTTATATTTTCAGTTCCTTTCAATGTGAGAGAGAAACATCGATCAGTTGCCTCCCGCATACATCCTGACCAGGAATCAAACCCAAACCCACAACCTAGGTATGTGCCCTGACTGGGAATTGAACCCACAACCTTTCAGTGTAAAGGATGATGCTCCAATCAACCGAGGGACACCAGCCGGAGTGAGTAGGCTGTTATTTTTATTTTCATCACTTTCTACCTGAATAATGTAGTTTAACTTAGAGATCGGGAGCTGTTTGACAATCAGAGTTTTATTGGAGAACTTGCAACCATGACTTGTTTTTTTGGTTGTCTCTACTGTAAGCCATTTGACTTCTTTACAACAAGCTTATTAGTAAATAGGACAGAGTTTCAAAGGTGAGGATACTGTTCAAACTTGCCTCTCTATCTGAGGTTATTCTTAATCTCATTGGACATGGAGAAGTCAAGAAGATACCTATGTACACACTAGGAAAAAACTCAGAGGAACTTGGAAACTTTTGGATATGGGAGAGGGTTGAGAGCCTCATGAAGCAAGCCACGTAGAATTTGTCCAAATGCCCACTAGGGGCAGTTTGGCTTTAATTATGGCAACACCTTATTATTTTAGCTGTAATAGTGACAGGCACAGAGATGCATTGCTCAGGTCCTTTTTCAAGAAAGAACTTGTAAGAAGTGCTGTTCACTGGCAGCCCTCGGAGGTTTACTTTTTCAGGTCCACTTCAGCCTTTGAGTTGGGAATCCCCAGTGCAGTGGTTCTCAACCTTCTGGCCCTTTAAATACAGTTCCTCATGTTGTGACCCAACCATAAAATTATGTTCGCTGCTACTTCATAACTGTAATGTTGCTACTGTTTTGAATCGTAATGTAAATATCTGACATGCAGGATGGTCTCAGGCGACACCTGTGAAAGGGTTGTTCGACCCCCAAAGGGGTCTCGACCCACAGGTTGAGAACCGCTGCCCTAGTGGGTAATCTTTGCTTCAAACAGTCTCACTAGGTGGATAGAGACTTTGTCCAATATTCATTATAGTCTGCTATCTCCCCTGCCCAATATTTCCCTCTTTATTTTCTTTTTACAAGTATTACACTTCAATCTGCATTCTTAACTCTGTCTCAGCACCTGCTTCCCAGAAGACCCAACCAACACAGTGGTGAGGAGTGCTTGAGGAAAGCAGGTGGTGGGATGAGGTTTGGGGTCTGGATCACTCACTACCAGGTTGGCAATGAGAGCTTCCACCCCAGGTAGTATGTGGGAGCACAGATAGTCTCTGGCATAAAATGTTGACCCAATTGCAAGTACTTTCTCTGGTGAATTAAGAGAATGTTTCAGTGCAATGGTTTAGGTATTTGAAAAGTACAGGGAAAATTCATTCAAGAAAATGGAATTGGCTGGTTGTTAATACTTGTCAGAGGAATCTACTCTAATAAAAGAGTAATATGGAAATTAACTGTCTCTCTGAGACACCCAAGCCATGCCCACCAGCCATTTAGAGTGGCTGTATGCAAATTAACCCAGCCAAGATGGAGGCTAGCAGCCACAGAGCGAGCAGCGGCGCGGGCGGCGGCGGGGACAGCCCGTCGGGGTGTGGTGTGACCTGTGCGACCTGGACAAGGTCCCCGAGACCCTGGAGTTCTTCGAGCTGCTGGGGCCAGACTACGGGGCCGGCTCCGAGGCAGGCGTCTTGCTCCCCATGGAGCCTCTGGATGGGTTCCCTGTCCAAGGCCCTGCGGGGACCCCGAGCTGGAGCCCAAGCTCTTTGAACCACAGGCAGCAAAAGGGGGAAGCCTACCATACCCTCAGCCCTGGAGTGTCCCACGACCAAGAAGCCATCCCTGGCTGCGAGAGGGCACAGGCCGGGCTGAAGGACTCCCCTGAATGCACAAATTTTTGTGTACTGGACCCCTAGTAATAAAATAAAAAGCTGAAGGAAGTTACAATTTGATAATTAAGGAGGTAGAAATCCTTTTTGGTAGTTTAAAAAGAGGCCTTTATCTTTAGCCCTGGGAGAGAAGACAAAGACCACTCAGGATTGAGATTTAATAGAGTCCTGAGCTTCAAAGACAATTGGTTGAGAAAACCACTCCCATCCTGATGCATGGGATGGGGAAAATTTGTTGCCTGTTTTTTAGATGTTTTTTTCCCCCAAATTGTCTGACTTTTCAGAGCTTGGTCCTAGTAATAACCAACACCTCCCCCTACCTCACCATCCCCCATTTCATGTAAGAAGCCATTGTAGGCATTCTGCTACAAGGTTACAGACTTTCTCCAACCCTAGTCAAGATATGGCCCCACTTGTCCTGGCTCCCAGGCCTGTAACTGGGATTAAATCATAGCATGTCCCATTTGGTGATGCCCTGGGTCTTATAAGGGAGGAATGGTGTTATATGGAGTTATTAAACCTAGTCAGCCATACTGACAGGAGCTAGGGGAGTACTTATGGTACTGGATTTTGAGGGGTCAGAATAATCTACTAGCTTGTAGGTACTTTCTTAGGATAAACGATTTACCTACTCTGGCAAAGACTCCAAGGCCTAGTGCAAACCCACTCCACTGCTAGGGTGACTTCTAAAAGTAATAAGAAAATGATGGCCCATACTGAGTGAAGTGGAAATTGCAGGACTGCCACTGACACTGAGGAAGAAAACAAATGTCCCAGGGAAGAGGGAATGCTGGAGTGGAGATATTCTGGGAGATTAGGAGATCCACCAGAGGATTATGTTCCATGGAAAGGGGTAGAGGACACAGAACACTTACCAAGGCCACCAGAAAGACACCTGTAAAAGATGCACCAGCATTGTTAAGAATTCAGTGTTGGCTCTCTTTTGCAGATTAGGTTTGATAGGAGGAGAAGCGACCACAGAACTTGTCGATAGCAGTGGGATTTTGAAGGTATCATATTCCAAATTTAGGGGTGGTCCTTGGGCCCATGTATTTGGTGACATGCAAGGCAGCCATCTTTGTTGCTTGGGCTATTTGATCTGTCCATATGGGAATAAAAATTCAGACTCCTGAGTTTCTGGAGCAAGGTCCTAGTGCATTTTTAAAAACAGGTCTTAATACACTAAGAGCACCTTAGAAAGACAATGCATACCTGGTCATGAGTACACTTAGTAACCATGGGTTCAGAACTTCCCATGAGTTGTCAGGTCTTGTTGAAACCATTAAATCATAAAACCTGGTGTATCCAGCTGCATTCCATTGTGAGTTGGAAGTGGTACAACTAGAATCTGGAACAAGCAGGAGGCACACCCAACCTACATGAGTAAGTAGAGCAGAGCCTCATGGCACTCATCGGCAGCCCTTTCCTTACCATACACTTATGGTATTTAATATATTGCACCACCCAGAAGCAGTGACCTAGTAGAGTGCTGGAACAGGCTGCCAAAGGTGCAGCATACTCTGAGGATATGGTGCCATCCTCCAGTATGCAGTTCACTCACACTATAGGAGCCCTCCCTGTATGTGGGCTCTATGAGTCCCCCAAAGAAAGAATACATGGGTCCAGGAGCCAATTTAAGAAGATACATTGAAATGCATTTCTATAATGATTTATTAAAAAGACAGAGGATTATTAAACAAATTAGTGGTTAAAAGGAAATGTTTATTAAATTACAATGAAGGACAACATTGCCCTGGTATCACCTAGAGTGCTACGTTTACATACATACCTTTTGTCCCTGAATTAGTTACATTTTGCATTCACTTATTAGAATGTTTAATATACCAAAAGTAATGGAAAAGGATTTAAAGTATAATCTTTGAAATAAAGAAAATCATATTTCTCAAATTTTTTTGTGTAAGTGAGATTTTACTGGTACAAACTATATTCCTGTGAAATCCCAAATTAATGGAAAATAAAGACTTCGGTGATGTCCTCTCTAGTAAGTGCAAGTTTGTTTATGTTCTTCCCTTCCTTCCTCCCTCTACTGCCAAAAAAAACCCCCATCTCCTCCCCGCCACTTAAAATTTTATTTTTTATTAAATTTGTTTGTTGACTTGGGTAATAAAATTATATAGATACAATTCTGTAATATGTCCTCTGTATATTGCCCCTTCTTAAGGCACCATCTTATAAAAAAGCTTCATCTGACTGCTCCAGGGAAGTGATATACCTCACCTCTTCATTCTTAGAAAACCCTTGAACCTGTTCCACAAATTTGGCATTTGATTATAAATGACTTTATTAGTTTATTAAGATTATCTCTGTTTTCTTCAAATCAGTTGTAAGTACTTCAAAGCCAGGACTGTGGTTTATTCACATTTTTATTTCCACTTTGTATCTCATCAGTGTCTGAGAGAGAGAAAACTTCCAGTACATGTAGTTTATCCTATGACATGGATCAAGGAAGGAGCTTTGTTTTTTCAAAGAATCAACCACTCAACTATTCTGTTTAGTGTTTCAGTGTTCAAGACTTATCTTTGTTAGTATGCAGAAGTACAAACTTAGTTCACTTTACCTGTCTGGCCTTAAGTTCCCATTTATAAATTAATGAAAGTAGGTTATATAATTAAAATCCACTTAACATTGCTTGACTACTTCCGATGACCCGGGCACCTGATTAAGTATTTACAGTACTATTTATTTAATTCTCATTTTTCTAGAATACAATTTCCTGGTTTAAAGAATTTTAATGAACTGTCCACAACCATTGGGCTTGAATCCAGTCCTAAATAACTCTGAAACCCATGCTCTTAATCGCTATACCTTCTTGCCCCAATTTTAAAATAATCTGAACTATCAGGGGTTTCTTTTGAACTCTAGAATTTTATGAATTTAGTAGTTTTGAGGTGGAGCAAGTCAACATCATCTTTCTGTATCTGGTGGCTTTTTAAACACAAAAAGAGAGAAAAGAGCTCTACTGTTTTATGAATGCATCACTTCTGGGGATCCTTTTAGATCCTCAAGAAACATAGGTAATTGGTACGCAGGGGAAGGATAAATGTCAGCAAAACTACAAAGAACTAGAATGCCTAGAAATATTAAAGTAGTTTGCTTGAGTCAGGGTTACGCATGAACTCCTATTTCAACATATATGGAATCATCTTTCCTCAAGTAGTAAAAAATTAACCTATGAGTTCTTCTCTTGATAATCTTCTAGTGCCTTAGTGTTGTTATTTGGGAAATGAATGGTCACACATTACTTCCAATCCTGGTGGAACATGTTGGCATCTAAGCAGATATAGTAAGTAGTAAAATGATAATACAGAGTTTGAGGATATAGAGGCATATGGAGACTTGGTTGAGTGTATGTTGTCCTAAGAACTAGCTGTTTTTGTTTGTTGTTTTAACTAGGCTCCTGAGGCAGTCAGTAAATGAAGATTTATTGTGTGCTCACTGCATAGGTCCATCCTTATGCTAGGTGTTATGGAGAGCACGGATATCTAAAAATGACCTCTACCTCTAAGTAGCTTATATTCTAGCTCAGCATAAGAGATTTGAATAAATGAAAAAATTAGCAAATAACATAACACTATACGGGATTAAGTGCTAGGTTCTATTAGAAGGAATATAAGGACTTGAGGTGCCCAAGTTAACCATTGTGACTGCCATACCCTGATTCCCTCCTAGTTCATGGTCTGCTCAGGGCAATATGATGATCTTTGTGTGGTATGATGGTTGATTAGATCAGTGGTGGTCACAGGACTCCAAGGCAGCCAATCTACAGGCTAGCCAGCTATTTATAATATGGCCTAGTACAAACAACAGAACAAGAGAAAATCAAAGGAACTGGATCAGACTCTTTTGGGAGTTTGCACTAGGAAATAGTAGAAACTGAACTTTCCCAACTGAGAGCTGAGTCTCATGTTCTTTCCTTTCTTCTCCCCTTGGGAGATAGAAGCATGTGAGAGAACAACTTCTAAGTCAGTAAAGGCATTAACACTGGGAAGAGATAGATAGAGAGCAGAGGGTGAGGAGGCCAGTTGGTGGAAAGACATGAACACATGGGAAGTTGCTAAGTGATGTTGATGGCAGATCACTTTATATGCCCTAATGAAGATCCATGAAATTCTTCTCTCTAGAATTACCTTGGGCCTATAATCACCAGCACTGAGGTTTGGGTTTTGCATGTCCTGGGACCCCTGTGCTGTGCATCTTTCCAGTGAGCCCAGAGTTACTTGAAGTGATTTGACTGAGTTTCTATTTCTTACAGCCAGATAACCCTAACTAGAGCAGTGCTATAAGAGATTGGAGGGAAGTGAAATCTACAGATAAAGAGGTGCTCAATTTGTTTAGAAAGAGTCTAGGTGAAAACATGTTTCTTTGTTATTTTCTTCTTTCTTCTAAAAATGTTTATGGGATCCAAAAATTCTATATTTCAAGTTCCAATTGATCCAGAATTTACTACCATTCATTCATGGCTGAAAATGTACTGATTGTCCTTAGGTAAAGAAAGGTAGGCTTATTAGGTTTGAGCTAAAAGTCATAACTTTTTTCAGTTATGATACATTTTTGTTCATTGTGCCTTTATTTCTTAATTGCATTTTGTTTTAAATGATCAAAACAGTATTTCTGAAAGTTACCATTTGTGAGAGCAGTAGAATTAAATGTCTTTAAATCTTCCCTCTACCCCCCCCCCCCCCCGCCAAGGAATAAAACATCTGATATTCGAAGAAATTCATGAGAGTGATTATTTTTTGTAGGTCCTCAAGGATAAGACCCTTCGTAGATGAGGGATCTATCTAAGTGTAAGAAATGAGCAGCAAAGGTAACAAAGTAGGCAAAGAACTGTGTGGCACATGCTGAGTCCTGTGGGTCTCATCCTGCCTGGAGTTTGATATATGCAAAGGAAGCCCCATTAACAGTTGCTATCCCCTCTGGTTGACAAAGATGAACAGCTTAGCAATATTGAGGGTGGAGAAAGCAGGTTTTGTTCCCTCTTGACAGATGATATTCTAAGCAATCTGGTAAGAGGGGGAGGAAGACAGGTCTGGAATAAAAATAGAGCCCCTTTAATTTCCAAAGTGGTGGGAGAAAATTAAAATAGCAAGTGCAAGAGCCAGTCCCGAGGCAGACAGTTTGTGACACAAACACTGCTGAAATAGACAAGGAAAAATGATTACAGGAAAACATGAGAGCAATGGGAAGAACTTTCCTCCTATCCCACATCATTTACTTTAAATCCCCTTCACTGAGCCCAAGAGCTAGTTGTGGACCATAGAAAGCCTGGGATTGGATATGCAGGTGGTGGATAGTCTCTATTTTTCTCAACTTTGGATCTCTCTCTGGATCCCACACCACCACACACGTTCTTCCAAGGCATACAAGAAAAGAACTTACCTACTGACCCTTGTCTCCCATTGTCAAGGGTTTTAACGTCCCTGAATTTTCTATGGTAAAGGAAAGGTGCCCAGGCTAGCCAGCCTGGCCAGGCTGCAGGGCGGAACAGAGTAGTCCATGAAGACATGGGTGCTCTGGGGCTCTTTTGTGCTCTTTCCACAAAAAGGTAGATTTCTCTGCCTAAGAAAAGTCTTATGAGAGAAGCAGCAGCCATGGATCTGTGGAAAAGAAATGCCAAATACAAGTAGGTCATGCTTTGCTGTGAACCTAGACAGGTGATGTGAACAACTGAGAGTGCCAAGGAAAGGTGCCATGAGGGAGCAATGAGAAGAAATCCACTTCCGCCTGCCTAGCAGTCAAGCAACCAACTTTTATCAAACACCAGAATCTGCTCAGCCTGAATCAGGACCCGAGGAAGGGGATTCAAGTAGGTCCTTTAGTCTCTGTAGGAAGACAACATTTGTGTAGGTGCGCATGTGCATGTGTATAAATAAATTAAATATTGTAAAACACCATAAAATAAAAAGTAACCTTGCTTGGTGGTTTGGAAGTTCAGGATGTGTGAGTTCTGAAGGGAGGGATATTAGCAGGGTCTAGAATAGTTTGAAGGATTTGAAGACCACCTCAGCATAGTTCCCAGCTGCTACTCCTAGTGCTCCCACCCCCACCTCCTAGAGAGCTCCCACCCCCACATCCCCTACTCAGGAGCACCTTAGAACATGTCCTCTAATTTTTATAGACAAGTTCAATTTTTATAAAATATACATTTAAAGGGGCGGGGACAGAGGCTTGGGCAGGAAATGTGGCTGTGGAGGTGACAATAATGGTAATGTTACTGTTGATGATGATAGCTAATGTTTAGGCATTGCTTCAAAGCATTTACTTTTATTTTTAAAAATTTTTTGCTTCTAAGTATTTAAATGTTAATAATTATAATCTTTTAAACAAATCTACAAGGTGATAATAATAATAACTGTCTTAGCATTTCTTAGTTCCGAAGAAAATGGAAACTTAGGCAGAAGACTTCTATGCTATTATTTTATTAGAAAATGCAATCTCAGGTAGCAGGAGTGAGGGACCAAGGTGAAGAATGCACACAAGGAGGGAGAACTATCCAGATGACTACCAGTATAATTAATTGCTCAGACCATGGGATCCCATCCCTGAGAAGTTATATAAATTGTGTCTCAGAACTGTCCCCGGGTGGGAAAGGGGAGATAGGAAAAGAACTTATCTACTGGACCCTGGTCTCCCATTGTCAAGGGTGTTAACTTCCCTGAACTTTCTGATTGGGTATTTGAGTCTGTGGGCACCTATTAGGCATGGTACTGTCGCAGCTTTAATAGGGCAGCACTCATGTGAGAAGAAAGAGAAGAGTGAAGGCACAGGTAAAAGGTGAGGCACTGTCAAGATGCAATTATTTAAATTGAATGAGAAAGCATGCAGAGGTGGGAGAGATGAGAGAAGGTTCAAGAACTGGGTGGTGCACAGGCAGCATCTGATATTGTCCCCACTTGCATCACACAGATTGTGCCCTCTGTGATATTCAACTCCCATGTTACTAAAGGGATAAAAGGAGCAATTTTTCCTTTCTTTCATGGTGAGAACACCATTCATTCCATTCGTTCCTGAGAGAGAAATTATAGGTCTAATCAGTCACAAAGTCCCTTTCATTGAGCTGGCTAGCTGCAACCCTTGAGTGACCCAAGACAAGGGAGTTAGTGAAACAGGTAAGTTCCAGTTACAGCAATTTTCCTGAAGCCTTAGTTGATACTTAAATCTACTTTTCCTACCACCAATTTCTCTCAGCCTCAATCAGCCCTGGGTTGGCTAGCCGTGGGGTGATACAGCCCTTTATCCCCTAGAGGTCTAAACCCTTAGTTTCTTTGCTCCCATTTGGCTGTGTTTGCTACACTCGCCCTTTTATACTGATGTAATTGGGTATGGAAACATGAGAGAGTACTCCAGACGTATTCTTCCCTGTTCCCTTGGGTAGGGGTAACCTTGCTCTTCATGTACTTCCCTTGCCATTTCAGAAACTTCTTCTGTCTCTGCTGGTCTACTAACATGAAGAACAAATTGATCAGGTATAATCACAGCTTCAAGTTCAGCAGAATCCTTACTGTGTACCTTCACAGAAGGGCTTCCTAGCCTCTCCCCTCAACTAGGATTTCTAAGTCATTAGTGGCTAAGATTCTGGGAATAAGAAGTAAAATTCCCCAGTGGAGAAAGAATTCTTACCATTCACAATAGCATGGATGGACCTGGAGAGCATTATGCTAAGTGTAGTAAGCCAATTGGGTAAAGATAAATATCACATGATTTCACTCATTTGTAAAATATAATGAACAACATACGCTGATGAACAAAAATAGACCTAGCGACACAGAAGCATCAAACAGACTGTCAAACCTCAGAGGGAAGGCAGGGGAAGGTGGTGGTGGTAGTGGGGGAAAGATCAACCAAAGGACTTGTATGCATACATATAAGCATAACCGATGGACACAGACAGTAGGAGGTGAGGACATATGTTGGGGAGTGGGAGTGGCTGGGGAGAAGTCAACTGAGGAAAAAGGAGACGTATGTAATACCTTAAACAATAAAGAATTTAACTAAAATCTAGTAAAATAAAATAAGTAAAGATATGGACTAAAAAAAAAGTTCTCTAGTGGGTTCTTGGGGTCAGTTAATTAGAGGGGCTGCTCTTTCACCCTTTGATTCTAAGACTCATGTATTTTAGCTAGTAGAGACATATCACCACAAATATATGTAAATATTTTCATGTGTCCCTACATATCCTTAGGTATCCCTAATAACTAGAAAACATGAAATTGTATACAACTTTCCAAGGTATTATTCCCAAGCTGATGTCTTCTCTGAGCTGCATGTTGGGTTCCCCGAGAAGTTGACGCTGAACCAGAGATTAATGTGTAGGAGGTTTATTAGGCCTTGGGAGCACCCTTTTGGAAGGGAAGTAATGCAAAGGAGCCAGGTCTGGGCAGAGAGAAAAGCTGTGATGCAGTTCTAGCGGAGACCTCATCTTCCCACAGGAGATAGAAAGGTCTTTTAGAATTCTTCTGACTTAGGGTAAGGAAGCTGAGTCTTTGTATCCCTATGTTAGTCAGATATGTCTGCCATGAGAAGGAGTCATGCCCTTGGGTGAGTGGACCTCTTTAGTGGGGACAATTTCTAAAGAAGGCTGACAGCTAAAGGTTATCAGTCTCAGTACATGGGAGAATACAACCTTCGTTCCTGAAGAGGCATTTCCTTACTTTATCATTGCGTCTACTTCACTAATCCTTTTAATGGACATCCTACCGTTCTGTCAGGTTGGCTGCTTCTGGGGTACATGGTCAGATCACTGTCATATGCCTATCTTTGACACCTCCTTTGCTGAAGGTGGGTCCTTCACTTTTGAGGCAAAGTTGTTTGGGATTCCATGTTATTAGATATTCTGTAAGCCCTTAGATGATGGGGCGGGAGGGGGCATTGAGGATAAGGAAGGTCAAATCATATCTGGAGAAGGTGTCCATTCCAGTAAGGATCTATTACTTTTTCTAGGGGGAAAGGGATCTGATGTAATTAGTCCTCCACCACACGGTTGGTTATTCTCCTGGAGGAATCGTTCCACATCAAAGGCTAGTACTGGCAGAGAATAGGCCAACCTTTGTGAGAGGGGACTCACACTATTAAGCCCTTACATAGTTACCATGACTATGGTTTATGGGCCCAGTGTGCAAACACTGAGATGGCCAAAGAGAGAGGCTGGCTAAAATCCATGGGTAAGTTATTTTCCCTAGTTGCTGAGAGTTTCTTCTGTGATAAATGCTCACTGATGAGCATTAACAAGAGAAACAAAGTGATCACTGCCGTTAGCCCACCATATACCTCTTCCTCAGAATTCCTTGTCTATGGTCTTCTACTGTTGGTACTTCCAGGCCCTTAACTGGAAAGGCCACTTGCTACTACCCAGGACACCATGGCTATCTTTTCTTCTAGCCACTTCTCCATACTAATTGAAGCATCAAGTGTACCAATTACAGATTTACCCACTAGAATGATTAGCTTTCCCTCCTCTCCTTTAGGACCACTCTTGACGGGGGAGTGGTGGTGGTGTATTTTGTCAGTAGACCACTTTCTGTTAGTACCAACATATTACCCCAATTCATCTGCGAATCAAGTGTGATTTTTTCCCCTTTCCGCTATTTGTCACAGGGATGAAGTTTGTCATGAGCTGAAGGTGAGGCATTAGTGTAATACAGGTTGAGAACACGGAGCCTAAGCTCTATTAAAATAATTTAATTATGTCTTTAAATAATATAATTATACCTTCAAATAATCTATTGCCTTCAAATAACTTAATTATGCAAATAATTTAATTATGCTATTTCTATTGAGGCCAAGTTTGCACACCAGAAGCTACTTTTAAAATGCTGAATAGTTCTCTGCTGCAGATGGCTTGGCCCTACCCCAGACTACTAGGGATCTGTAGCATACCTTTCCTGTTTGGACTTGCCAAGGATTCTGCATTTCCACAGTGTCCTGCTACGGACATCTTTGGCAACTTTGGCTCTTCTGGGTTATACAACCTGAGTGTTAAGGAAACCTGCGCCACTCAAAATTGTCAGTCTCCTAAGTCACCTAATACATGGGTCAGGTATGATGTATACTACTAACATTTTAAAGTGTGACATATTCTCCCTTCAGAATCCAATAAGATAATCAAATGCTTAGTATAGGAGATGTGTCAAAATAGTATCTTTTACCTTAGAAGGGATGTAATGACATATCCAGACCACTGCATTTCTTAAAACCTCACTGATGTGACAGACTACTGTCCTTCATAGGGTTTTTACTGCATCTTTCAGCATAATATATCTTTCCAGGGCATCCATTGTATTTGCAATTAGTATGATGTCATCAATATGGAGGAATGGCATTATGTTCTCTGTAATGTCAATATGACAAGGTCCCTGTGAATTATATTTGACAAAGAATAGGAGAGTTAGCTTGATACTTGGGCAAGGTGGTTGAATTATAATCTTTTTTATCCTCTCTATTAATGGAGACAGAGAAAAATACATTCATTAGGCCAGTAACTACAGAGCAAGTGCCTGAGGCCATTTTGTTTTGCTCCAAGAAAGATGCCACATCTGGAAATAGCATTTACACTTGAGGCTTCCATCTGTTTAAGCTTATGGTAGCCTACTGACAACTGCCACATTTCATTTGGTTTTCTCAGGTGCCAAAAAACCCCCAGAAAGGATATGATGGAGAGTACTACCCATCCAAGGCTTTTCTTAAGCCTTGGAGGGTACTGCTAATCTTTGAAATTCCTCTTGGGATACAATATTGTTTGTGACTTACTATCAGCCAAGGCTGGGGCAGTTTCAGTGGTGTCCACTTGTTTTTTCCTACTAATAATGGCTCTTATTCCATAAATTAGACAACAAATGAAAGGACTTCTCAGGAGCTAAGTGTATTCAATTATGCCCTTGGGAACTAAGGGATAACCAGAGGACAGGTTTACCAATGTATTGGACCATTGCTAAAATTGTCTTGGTATAATGCTCTATTTACTACCTGGCTTCCACAGGCATTCATTTTAACCAGAGAATTATTGTGGCATTTTGGTTTCTTATTATTAGTGGAAGCTCAAATTCTTAAAAATATGAATATTTTGAACATATCTTTTTTTTCCTAGTGCACAGCTACTCTGGCAAATGGCTTCAGATATTTTGGGGTTAGAATTTGGGAAGATTTCATTGCATAAACATGTGGTGGGTTACATGGGTCTTCTCAAGAGGACCTCGCCTTTTCTTCAGTCTGTAGTTTTTGAATCTAAAAACAAGAGAACAAGAAAATAAAAATGTCACAGAAGCCAAGGAACTAGAACATTCAAGGAGATTGCTACATATTTACCCAAATTAATTTCCTTTGGCTTCTGGGCACGTAGCTAA